>APFE030179008.1:127629-264934 GCA_000404065.3 Pinus taeda
AATAATAATAAAATTTAAAAAATAATAATATTTTGAGAATTTCAAAATTTTAATGCATTAAAAAATTCGATGGATGAGATTAAGAGATGTCTTGATCCTCATCGACGGTCGAGATCGTTTTGACATGGATCACTCAAACTAGCCGTTGGGATTTTTTCCTTTAAATAGGGTGCTAGGGGTCATTTGAGATCATATTAGATCTGAGTCTTGTGCTGAAGAAGCTCTCTTGTAAACTTTTCTGGTGCTAATAAAGAAAAACTTTGGGGTCAAAACCTTGCTGGTGTTACTCTCTTGAAGTGATGTAAGCCATTTCATTTCTGCATATATTATTTTTCAGCCATTAATAACAGCTTAATGAAGACTATTGTTGAGCATAGGTATCTTGTTCACATGCTAGGGTTTGAATGGTATTAGGGTTTCTGAAGTAATGGTAGGTATCTCCATTGTTTTTTGAGATCTAGTACTGCTTTTTCTCTCTTTATTGACGGTTAAAGTGAGTTGTGCAGGAATATCTTGTTGAAGAAGATCAGTAGATGTTTGGGGAAGTTCTTGGCTGAACCAGCCAACTCCCACAAGCATTTTTTGCAGGGCCTAGCTAGTTTTGATCCTGGGTTAATCATTTAGTTTGTTTTATTATTTGCCTGAGAGATTTCTAAAGCATTTCATTAGCAAATCTGAAGTTCTGAAAACATTTTGATGATAACTGACAAATCTGGCTTTATAGAGCTGTAATTTTGAAATTTTTGATCGGTTTGCAGGGTTTCATTTTAAAATTTTTGGCATATATTTTCCAGATTTTTGTTTTCCATTTCAGGTTGCAGGTCTGAGATAAAATCTCACAAATTATTCCCTGCACTCATCAAGCAGTTAAAAGAAAACAAGAAAATGATTTGTTGCAGCAGTGTATTCATCAGCTATCCAGCAAATTTTCAAACGCACAGTGAGAAGAACACGGGCCAGGTGATTGTTGTAGCATGGGCATCAGGTAAATTTTTTTTTGTTTTCAAAAAATGATTCATCATTTCTTTTCGTAAGTGCTGGGTATTTATCTGAAGAACTGCCCCATTAAATCGTTGTTGGAAGTTCAACATCCATCGAGCCCCCAAACCCTCTCCGAAACTGCATTTTGCATCTACTCACCGCCATCACACCTGCATCTATACGCTCCACATTCCAATTCAAACACTGTTGTCCCCGCATTCTCCATCGATCTGATGTCCTTCCTGTCCACACGCAAACTTGCAAGCATAAAAGCAAAACGATAATCAATTGTGACGCGTCTCCTGCGTGCTGTGCCGCTGCCCGCCGTCGAGTTTTCCTTACCCGCACACTGACCTGCAAAAACCACATTCGTATCTTTGGCATACGTTTAGTTTTATATAGCGTAGGTTTGGTTCTAAGTTAATTCGTTTCCCTTTTTTGTTTAGGGTTAGTCACGTATCATTTAGTTATAGTATGCGTTAATTCATATTTTCTTTTCAAATTTTGACATTTACGTTTAGATTTTAAAAGTTTATTTTTATTTTGATATACGCACATATGTTTAGATCTCTTAAATTTAATTTTTGTTCTTTTTTAGAGTTTGATTTTAAATAAAATTAATAAATTAATAAAAAATTCCTTAGGTTTTTAGTTTAGGATTTAGATTATTGTGATCTTTTAGGTTTTAAGTTTTAAATAGATTTAAAAATTAGATTTTGCTTTTTTAGATTTTGTTTAAAAAAAAAAAATAGAATATAAAAAATATATAAAAGGACTTTTAAAAATCATTAAAAAAAAAAAATTACGACCTTAGTCTTTAGATTAAACTTTTAAATTTTCTTTTTTTGCTTTAAAATTTTATCGGAAAAGCATAAAAGCATCGTGGAAATATTTTGCCAGTTGAAGTCTCAGCTTGGGAATTTTATCATGTTCTATATTTTTTGTTGAGGCTAAAATGTTGATGTGAGATTAATGTTTATCTTTTATGTGATTTCGCATGCTTGAATATAATATCTGGTTAATGCTTAAATTTACATGGTTGTATCTTTCGAAGTTTATTTTTGCCAGATCATCGTTAAACACATTGTGAATTTACTGGATATCTTGCATTGCTCAAAGTTATTTGATGATAAATGATTGTTGTGCACAGTTTATATTTCTGCAACATTTATTAAGTGATCGTTTTAGCATCAAACCCATAAGGCACTGGTCCATCAAATTAAACAATCCATTTAGTGCTTTTCTCTTTCATGTCTCCCAAACCAACTGGTTCGCAGTTGGTCGTCCTTCTCCTTTCAGGGTCTACCCCCCTTAGCCGTGGGAGACAGGGTTAAACGTAGTGACCAGGGATCAGAGTGACAGCCCCCGGTTTGAGCATTGTTGTGACAATCTGTGCGACAACAGAGCTAAAATGATCTTAGCCATTGATTAACTTTTAATCTGGGCCTTTGAATGTCAATGAGAAGATTATTTAAGGGAGTTTGAGGGTCATTTGGAAAACACACCGAGAGATCAAGAGATCGAATTTCTGAAGTGAGAATTTCTCAAGAAGAAATTTTGATCGAGGAGATTTCTTGCAGAGAGGGGTAGTGAGTATCCGGAAGAAGGAAGTTTTCCTGCGCCGGAGAGTACAAGGCAGAGAGGGCAGAATGACGTCCAGAGAGAGACAAACGTTGGCTTATGCAGAGCTGACGCAGTGGCAGCGCAGGCCTTAGAGGGAAATTGAATTCTTGCTAAGGAAATCGAGTTTTAGTCGCTAGGAGGCGGGGTGTGAGACAGGGAGGCAGAGATTCGGATTTTCCAGCAAGTAGAGGGTCCAGAGAAAGAGCAGCATGATACCCAACAGGGGTGACGCAGGGACTACGTAGGGGTGATGCAGTTCTGCGCAGAGGATGCAATTCAGCGTGATCAGACTCAAATTCTCCCAGTGACAGGGTGAGATCATTTCACCATTCATTTTGTCCAGTTTCTCTCTGTATCGGATTGCTAGTTGAGCATCCAAGAATTGTACTCAGATTTTCTCCTGCATAATAATAAAACCCTCAGATTTGTTGCACCGTTTTCCCACATTGGGTTTTTCCGGGGACGTTTGTCCAAAAATAACGATGTCTATTGTGTCATATTTTCTTTCTTGCTCAGTCTCTTGTTTCCGCATATAATTTAAGTGAAGGTTGCAACGTATGTATTACGATATTTGTTGTAGGAAACTAGAAGTAATTTGTTTAAAGGAATTTAACAAATAGGAGTAATATCATCAATTGCTGCAATAGGGATTCCTATTAAGGAATTTTCACACCAAACACATTAAATAAATAACAGTCTAGATGTTAATGATGTGAAACAATACACTAGCACAGATCCATCATAAACCCAGATTTCTAAGCACCAAGAAAAACTGAAGAAAAAAAAAAAAAAAAAAACGGATATGTAAATCTCTTGCTGAATCAAAAGTAGGGGTTACGATGGATCTATGCTAGTAACAGATATACTGATTCATTGATTGGTGGTATCATGGCTCCTTTATCAAATTGTCCTGTATGGTTCGATTGCCACCCAAATTTCTCAGTATATGTATATGATGAACACATTAAGGACATCCTCCAATTGCAAATCAAAACTAGTGGTTTTGATATGAAAAGAAAAAGGACAAACATTGCAGTTCATACTAGAGGGTGTTTCAGGCACACCAACACATTATATCCAACCATTCTGCATACACCCAGTCAAGAGTCAAAATCCAGCACCCTGGTAATCATTGATGCTCACAATCAAAAAATTGAACATGAGACCATCAAATGGGAAGATCTCAGCTTTCCTAAAAGCTGGGTAGTAGATGTACCTCAGTCGCCCAAAGTTCAAAGTATCATGACTGCTCAAATACAAAAGGACCAACTAAAGCTACTTTATCCTTCCCTAGAAGATCTACTTTGGATTGCAAAAGAATACAAGAAGCCTGTCAAGCCACAAAATACCATATAAACTCAGATCATATTTCATGTCAGCCATCTACTTCGACATCTGTAAATACTCCATCTTTAAGCTACTCACATGTTGATGTTGAATTTTCTAAGTCTATCCGTTAGAAAAATAATCTGTATTATGTTGGTTTATTTCTTCTACTTGTAAATTCTGAACAAGTTATTTAAAACATTTAAAGACAGAAATAAACACAATACAGTCACAATATCTACATATCATCAACTGAAAGAAAACAAGCACACAAATGACACCATTATTTTTGGACAAATGTCCCCGGAAAAACCCAATGTGGGAAAACCGGTGCAGCTATTCTAAGGGTTATATTATTATGCAGTCTTTCTGAGTACAACGGGGTGCCTAACTGGCTCACCCGACAGAGAAAAATACACGGCAACAATACCTCTATATTCGGAAATAGGTATTCAGAACACCTGTCCCAAGAAACCCTCTCCGGCACAACTGAAGCTCAGCACTGGCCCTTTTGGCCTCTGCGTCAGCCTCCTGTTGACCTGCATCAGCCCTAGGACCCTCTGCGTCAACCCTCTGAGGCACTGCGCAGCCTCTGGGACCCTCTGTTTCACTCGAGCGACCTCTGCATGGATGACGCAATCCCTCTGGCCTCTATGCTGACTCTGTTGGGCTCTGCATAGCCTAGACTGGTTGTTGCTCTCTCTCTCTCTCTCTGCTTCTGCGCTGGTCTATGGGTATTGTCTCTACCTCTCTGCCTTGTACTCACTGCCCCTCGATGTTGATCACTGATTCAACTTTGCTTAGCAACCTCGCTCTAGCAAAATGAATAACTAATCACTCTAGTGTGTCTCCAACTGACCCTCAAGCCTCCTCTTATACTTTTTTTGTTGAGTCTTCAACGGCTGAGATTACATCTCTAATCAACAACTAAGATTAGATTTGGCTTGATCCATGTCCTTTAGAACTTCTAACCTGGTTTTATATTAATACCCATTAATATTTTATTTTCCCTAAGTTTAGACTTAGGAACTCCATTAAAAATATTAATTATTTTAATATCTCCTTAACCGGATAGAATCTGCCCAAACAATTTCTGGGTCTTGAAGATCTCATGGGCTTTACCCTCTCCACCAATTTTCATGGCTAGAGCACATTTGATGCTACCCCAAATCAACACTCCCTCTTAGCAAGCATTATGCTCTAGCAATACTCCACACTGAGCATCACCCTGATTATACGGCACCAGTACCTATGTTGATGCTAGGTCTCCCCGACCAACATCCTCTACACTGTTGCATCCTGTAAGTTGCCCATGGCTCTACCACTACCACTGCCACATCCGTACAGCAACTCCCTATGCATCTGTGTTGTTGTTGGTCCTTTCTCCCAACACTGCATCTGCACTGCAATTCTCTCTAATCATGTTGCATCGTGCTACTACTACTGCTATTGCACTGCAACTCAGTTACTGAGAAGTAAGTAACTAATCTACCCAACCACTGACATCCTTGTCAAGCTAGAAACCCTCCCGATGTTGAATCTCTCTCTGTCGCTATATTGTGCTCCCTCTACTGCCTCTACATTGTTGCAACACCTCTATGCCTCTCGCACCGCTACAAACCTCTTTGTGCCTTCCTGCTTTGTTACAACCTCCTTTGTGCCTTTCACACTACTGCAACCCTCTCTCTCTTGCCCTGGACTTCTGCACTCTAGCACTCTTTGTTGCTCCATCTGCATCCGCTTTTACCGACATCCGCCATCCTGCTACTGTCACTTCAGGGCTCCTGTTGTCAGGTATGATACAAGAGTTTGGGTACCTCAAGGATCCTGCCCCTCATCGCCTATAGTCCTCCTGACTATAGCTTGATGTCTCCCCATCTCTTCTCTAGAGGTACATGAGCACTCATGGCACAATCGTCATCCATCTCGACTTCTTTCTTCGCCATTTCAACTCCTCTTCTAGACTCCCTATGAGTCTCGATTTCCCTCTAGAAATCCTCTGTCAAACCACTCCTCTCTGATCCCTTTGCTCTTGCAATACTGATCAGGGTTTCTTGGCTAGAAATTTGCCTTGGCAGCAACTCCCTCAACCTTAGTTCTGTCACATTAGGTACTGTTCTACCTCGATAGCAACAACACCCCACCACCTTCACACTCCAAAATCTACCCACAGCTTCCTATGCCCCAGCAACTGAAGAAACTGAGCCTCTTGGCTCTGCGTAATCCCGGCAAGCTAAATTACTCTTCTGACCAACTGTGTCACTCCTACCTAGTTGAGTAGGATGACGTGGCTCCTCATGAGCCTCTTCTGCCTTCCTACACCTCTACACTGGCCTCTCTCTGGCTCGAAATGATGATGCAAGCCCTTCTACATCACTCCTTCTCTACTACTTTCTGCTTAGGAACAACTTTTGTCTCTCAGGACAGTTGTTTTTGCTACAAATTCTTTGATTCAGTCGATGCCTTCAGCTCTCCTATGATCTGTAAAGCTCTGATACCATGTTGAATTTTCTAAGTCTATCTGTTAGAAAATTAATCTGTATTTTGCTAGTTTATTTCTTCTACTTGTAAATTCTGAACAAGTTATTTAAAACATTTAAATACCGAAATAAACACAATACAGTCACCACATCTACAGATCATCAACTAAAAGCAAACAAGCACACAAGTGACACCGTTATTTTTGGACAAATGTCCCCGGAAAAACCCAATGTGGGAAAACCAATGCAGCTATTCTGAGGGTTATATTATTATGCAGTCTTTCTTAGTACAACAGGGTGCCTAACTGGCTCACCCGACAGAGAAAAATACACAGAGTAATACCTCTATATTCGGAAACAAGTATTCAGAAACCCTGTCCCACAAAACTCTCCCTAGCACAACTGAAGCTCAGCACTGGCCCTTTTGGCCTCTGCGTCAGCCTCTTGCTGACCTGCGTCAACCCCAGGACCCTCTGCGTTAGCCCTCTGAGGCACTGCGCAGCCTCTCGGACCCTCTGTTTCACTCCAGCAGCCTCTGCATGGATGACGCAGTCCCTTTGGCCTCTAAGCTGACTCTGCTATGTCCAGCGTAGCCTGGAATAGTTGATGTTCTCACTCTCTCTGCTTCTGCGTTGGTCTCTCGGTACTGTCTCTGCCTCTCTGCCTCGTACTCACTGCCCCTCGCTGCTGATCACTGATTCAACTTTGCTTAGCAACCCCGCTTTAGCAAAATGAATCACTGGTCACTCTGGTGTGTCGCCAACTGACCCTCAAACCTCCTCTTATACTTTTTCTGTTGAGTCTTCAATGGTCAAGATTACATCTCTAATCAACGGTTAAGATTAGATTTGGCTTGATCCATGTCCTTTAGAACCTTCTAACCTGGTTTTATATTAATAACCATTAATATTTATATTTCATAATTTTAGACTTAAGAACTCCATTAAAAATATTAATTATTTTAATATCTCCTTAACCGGGTAGAATCTGCCCAAACCATTTCTGGGTCTTGGAGATCTCATGTGCTTTAGCCTCTCCACCAATTTTCATCACTACAGCACATTCGTTGCTACCTCAAATCAACAGTTGATTTATTTTAACTTACTCAGTTATTACATTTTTCCACTCCCGAAGCAAAATGTCGTGTCTGTCGAATAGTAGTTTGCTTACAATCTCTTGCAGAGCTTGTTCTCCACAAAAACCATAATCTTAGGACTAGTGAAGCTCCTCATACCACTTCTGCAAATTCCTGCCCAAATCCTAAATGCACAGATATACCATTTCCTCATGATACTATCATTATGATACATGAGTTACCGTCTCCTGAAAATGAAGATCCACATCTTACTAAAATGTCTAGTAAGATGTGTCCTCCTGGAACTCAGCGATATGGTTTAGGATATCTTGAACAACTTGACAATATAATTCCTTCGTCAAGATTCCAAAACTTTGTTCCTTCAAACTGCAAAAAGCCATCAAAACCAGAGATGTATAAATTTTTCTCTTATGGATGGATGCCCAAAGAATAGAATTCATGCCAAATGGATGAAAAATATGCTAAATTGGGATCTGCATACTCACCCTGAGGCCCACGAATTTGGTCTTAGTACAGCTGCTCAAGAGAACAATACACTTTCCCTACAATGGAAAAGCTTTATGGACAGCACAAACTCATGGACCTCCTTTTATACCTGGAGAAAATTAGGAGACCAAACAAAAGTACAAATGCCAGATGCAGAATCATCATCTACACGGAAACATTCCTAGACAGCCTGTGAGGGCAGCAAACTAGAAACCAGCAATACTTTCCCTCGATTCAAGGGAATTATGCTAGGAGAAGCAACAAACACTGCCAAAGCCATTCCTTTAGTGTCAAAAGATGACTCAGCCCTAGGGATAGTTGGAAGGATACAGAAAGCCAGTGAACAAATCAACTGGACAAACTCTGAAATTAAAGGGCTTGAAATGAATATGGCAAAAACCACTGAGTAGAAGGAATGCTTTGATGCTATACAAGTTGCTATAAATAATGTAAATAAGAACTTGAATGATATGAAATTTTCAGTTTCAGTTTTGAAAGGATTTGTCAAAGAATCTTCAGCACAAATAAAAGAGATGGATAAAAGAATGGATTCGAGACTCAAATCCACTCAAGATCTCATAGGAGAACTTTCTAAGCATTTTGACAAGCTCACTATAACTCCAAAAGATAAAAACATCTCCTCTTCCATGTTGTTTAGCCATCATGTGCCCATCCAGCATGCAAAGAAATCTCTAGAGAAATTCCCTCTTCTCTTCCCCAATAAAACGCCCGAAGAACAAGTTGAGTCTCCTAAAAGTATATTTCTTCATTCCTAGAAGACATATCCAAAGAAGAAAAACTTGACTCCTCAAGTCACCATCTTTTTCCCATTTATGAACCATTGTCCAGTCAATACACCAGATATCCAACTCTTGATCTCACTGGAAAAGGCAAACTTCCTAAGACACATACTTTTCATTCTAGCTCCTACAAAGAATGGAATATAGATGGACTAAGTGTTGGTCAAATCAGGCAAATGATTAATCAGATGTATACTAAATACAAACTAATGTGTATGAGGGGAAAGTCTGAAGTTGAATCATGTAAAACCCTCAGACAATGTTTCACAGGCACCTTACAAAGATGGTGGGAAGTAGAGTCTTCTCCTGCTCTAATTGATAAAATGGAAGTAGAAGTAGTCAAAGATGAACGAGATATATTCCATAAAAAGGATGGAGATCCCCAAAATAACATGATAGGAGCTTTAACCTCATTCATCCTTGAACATTGGTGGGGGGGAAACTGTTGAAATTGCAAATAAACATGAAATGATTCTAATGAATCTAAAATATAGAAAAATGTCACAATATGAAGACTTTCACAATATGAGGTTAAAGACAGCCAAAACACCTTATGGAAACAAGTCTACTTAGAAGCACTTCCATCTAAATTTGTAGAATATATCCAAAGGCAGGAAGTTTTCCAAACATCTTTTGAGACATATACATGGGGAGAAATATATTGTAACATCACAAAAGCATTGGTAGGCTTATGTACTAGCATGAAGGTAAATAAGTCTCTACAGACATTATCTAGACTACCTGACAGTAAGTCTATCTGCAGCAAATATGGACTAGCAATTGATGATCCTATTGTATAGAAAAGAAAGATCAGAAAATTTTTGAAGAAAAGACAAAAACAGCGAGAACCAGAAATCTCCCTGAGAAAGCAAGAAAACATCCCAGAAAGGGGTATTACATGACCATGCCCGACACACATTATTTTGCACCAAAGGATATTCACCTCAAATCGCAGAGGCAACAAATGATCAATTGTTGGCTATGTGGAGAAAGCGGGCATACAACAAATAAGTGTCCTAAGGGAAAAGAATCCAGAGCAAACAGAGGCAAAAAGTCACAAGAACAATTCCTCAGAAGAACTCAGAGACAGGTAAGAAGACCACTAGTTCAATTCAAAGAGGAAGTACATTTGATGAAACGAGATTGTTGTAGTTCACCAGAATCAACTGAGTCTAGCAATTCAGACCCAAATTATAGTGATGAACATATAAACATGCATATACAACAATGTGATTGCACAGATACTGACGAATGTCATTGCAGCCTCTCTTAAACTGAATCAGACTTTGGTTCAGAAGAACAAGATGAAAAAACTACACAAAAAGAAAAGGTGTGTATGGCACATCCCATAGATGATGATGAATCTAAAGTATTGTCAAGCATCAAGATGCTTGCAGAAGGAGAACTAAAAGAACAACTCCTAGAAACATTCCTGCAAACCATGCACAGAGGCACTAGTAGTTCTTCAAAAGGTACCATCTCTAAAGCTTTGTTTGTGGATGCCTCTTATGAAAACAATACAAAGTCTTTTCAAAGAAACCAACAACATACAAAGCCCAGATCCTTGACCCTAGGGGAAGTCGGCCATGAAATTCATCATCTAAAGAAAGAAATTGTTGAGCTCAAAACAAAAATGGAAAAAATGGAAAAAGAAAAAGAGCAAGGAGATTATCAGATAAATCCCAATGTAGAGATTTACAAAGGGAAACAGCATGAGAATTTGGGATTTGGGAATGTGAAATTAATGACCATACAGTATCAACAACATCATGTGTTGTTAAAAATAGATATCCAAGGAGAAATCTTCACAATGAGAACATTAATAGACTCAGGAGCGGATATCAATGTTTTGAATAAAAAGCTAATCCCTGCAAAATTTGGACAATTGCACACAGGCAAGTTACTAGAATAGGAACACAAGAATTCAAATATGAAGTTCCTAAAGCCACAATCTATTTCTCAAATTACTGTATGAATGTAAAATTTGCAGTCGGCAATATTCCCATAGATTGTATCCTAGGAAATTTTTTCCTAGCTGTTGTTAAGCTACATGGGTCAACCAGATTACAAGATGGTAAGGCTGGTTAATTTCATATCCTTACCCAACCATAAAGGATTTTTGCAAATTATTACTCTGCCATTTATCTCAATGCCCAGGATCTCTACAATGGTCCAAACCATGCAAGAAGTAAGTCTAACAGCACAAAAGATAGAAGTGAAAGATTTCAAAAATTCCTTAAGGATAAAAGAACAACTCCAATCCCTCAAATTGAAACACAGGATTTCAGATCTAAAAGAATATCATGAAAGACAATGTTGTTCAGAAAACCCAAATGCTTTCTGGCATAGTCAAATTGCCCTTCAAAGAAGACTATGCAGGTAAGCCTTGCAAAAGTCGGGCAATTCATATGAACAAAGAATATCAAGTATTATGTCAAAAAGAGATTGCAGATCTCTTAAAAAGAGGGTTAATCAAAGAATGTAGCAGTCCCTAGAACTGCTATGGATTTTATGTCAACAAACACTCAGAACAAATTAGAGAGATCGCTAGATTGGTTATAAATTGCAAACCTCTGAATATCATCCTAGCTAATGACACATATCCAATCCCCCACAAATGCAGTTTGATAAGAAGAATAGCAGGTGCCAAAATCTTCTCCAAGTTCTACATGAAATCTGGTTTTTGGCAAGTTGCCATACAAGAAGAAGATAGATTCAAAACTACTTTTAGTATTCCTGTTGGACACTATGAATGGAATGTCATGCCTTTTGGTTTAAAGCATGCACCATCCAAATTCCAGAAGATAATGGATTAGATTTTTAAACCATACTTTGATTGACTTATTGTGTATATAGATGATGTACTCATTTTTTCAAAATCTGTTGAAGAACATTTTAAACATGTTCAGAAATTCTCACAGACAATAAAGAATAATGGTCTAGTACTAAGCAAGAAGAAAATGGAGTTGTTTAAAGCAACCATCAAATTCCTTGACCATAGTATTGAAGATGGGCAAATCACACTACAGAAACATGCATTAGATTTTGCCGACAAATTTCCTGATAAGATTACAGATAAGACGCAACTACAGAGATTCTTAAGATGCGTAAAATATGTCAGTAAGTTCTAAAAAGGGTGTGCTTCAGACTGAAGCCTAATGAACCAAAGGTTGAAGAAAGAACTAGTACCATGGACTGAAGAACATACTGCTGCAGTCAGGAAAATAAAAGCCAAGGTAGAAACTTTACCCATTCTCTATGTTGCAATGCATATCTTCCAAAAATTGTAGAAAGTGATGCCAGTGATATTGGATGGGAAGGAATTTTAAAGCAAATAAAAGATGGAGAAGAACAAGTCATAAAATTTGCCTCGGGAACATGGAATTTGGCCGAGCAGAATTATTCAACAATTGAAAAGGAAGTCAAAGTGGCTTGGAATTGTATTGACAAGTTCGATCTCCACGTTTTACACAAGAAATTTTTACTCAAAACTGATGCCTCTGCACTAAAAAAAGTTCTGATAAAAGACATTAAAAAGTCTAGTGAATCCAAGTTTGCAAGATGGCAAGCATTGTTTGCAAATTTTGATTTTGACGTAGAGCATATAAAGGGAGAAAGAAAATTGTCTACCAGATTTTTTTAGGGAGTATCTGAAAAAAAGGAAATCATCTAATGGTTATTGTCACTGAATGGGACCCTATAACACAGCAAGAAAAACTTAGAAATATCCCAGATAACACCTCATGGCCAATCTATGAGGAAAAATGGAAACCCACTTGGCAATTAAGAAACACCAAAGTTATGCATGCAAATCACAACCTCATCAGGACATACAACACCTTGTACCAAAAGAAAGATTTACCCTAAGTCCAGCACTTGGATATGTGATATGGTGTATAAGAATTCAATGATGTATTCTAATCTTACAGGCGAAGCATTAAGGGAAAGTTTTCATGATACCAGTCTGATATGGAATGAGGGAAGCAATAGAACCAAAACATTCCATAAATATTATACTATCAATAGAACCAGATATCCTGAACATCTTGCAAGAATAATGTGGCCACAAAAGGATCCAAACCTTGTATTTCCTGACACTGTCTATAATTTCCAGGGCTATAAAGATCTCTAGAGGGATCTCTTATGCAAAGAAGAAAAATCATAAATATATTACACATTATTAAAATGTGGACCTGTCTTCATTACACAATTATTGTTACAACCAACTTCGTTACAAGAATGGTGGAAATGGTATGGGATAAATAACACTGCTATGGATCCAAGGTACTTTGAAAGAGACTTTCAAAGTGATTTCCAGGAGTGCATGGAATGTAATGGCATGGAGTGTTTTCACCTTCCCTGTAAGACTATTGCAGATCTAAAGAACTTTTCTAATGATCGCATATTAGGCTACTTCATGAGAGGACATCATCATTGGTTAGTCTTAACCAAAGTAAACCATCAGATCATCCTCAGGAAACCAATGATTGTCTGAAGAATTTATACAAAAGCATGGGAGACTAGTGGAGCATACCATCATAATAATGGTTGATTCCCTGGTACGAATCCATTGGGAACATAACTTAAAAGACTCCAAGGGTTCTCATGGGCTCCTCCTGAAAAGCATCCACAATGTACAATACTGTCTTGTCACTTGACTTTGATAGTGACCGATTTTTGTGGGATATTACAACAAAAAATTCTCCACAATGTAAATATATTTTCCATAGGATTTGGAATAATCTCTACTTTGTAAAAAATTCTGATTTTCAAGACTCGAAGCACTTCTCAGAGTGTGATTTGATCCACATCTCAGAATCTCAGTACGATTATTTTTTGGTGTGATTTGATCCACATCTCGGAATCTTAGTACAATTGTTTTTTGGTGTGATTTGATCCATATCTCAGAATCTCAGTACGACTGTCTGATGTTTGTCCCTTTCTCATCCTATAGAAAGAGAGAAGTAAGGTTCATTGGGGCATTCGGAGTTGGAGAGTCTGAGTGAGAATCTTGTTGTTTGAAGTCTGAGATAATCTTCCTACTCTGCATATGCAAACATCTGTGTTCGATCTACTTGCATCACGAAGAAAGACTCTTTATTGTCGAGTTTGAAAAGCTTGCGTATCAGGGCCTAAGAACCTTGGTAAGAACCTAAAGTGGCTGAACTCATTAAGTTTGAGTCTGTGTTTGTGTTTCAGAAATTTCAAAGACAGACTCTGCAAAGGGCCAAGTAGCCTCTAGAGTGCATCTTAATTTAGAGTGTATCATCTAGTAAATGCCCAAGCAGTCTATCTCTGATTGAAGTTTCTCTAAATCTTCCAGCATTGTAATTCATCTTTCGAAATCAATAGAAGAGAGAAGTTTTTCAAAGTGTCCCGCATGAGTTTATGTTTTGTTATGCTATTTTAAATATTCTGTGAGAGGAGAGGTTCATCTGAGGTTCGCCGAGGATCAAGGGACGTTTTGCTCATGTTGGCAAGAGGCCGTTGAAGAGAGTTATTGTGTGAAGATCCATAGGTTTGTGTACGGATTCGTGTAAGAGTTCATGTATTCATCACAAAAGACATAAAAATTGCACCACAAGCTTCATTTTCTGGAGGAAAGCCACGTATTTTATCATAATTAATGGTTAGCTCTTTATAAAAATAAATAAATAAAATAAAATAAAAAAATCAGTTATGGATCTCAACTTGTTTCTTATTTTAGTTTACAAGAATTACACATGGATGGACAGACAGATGTGAGTCGTGACAACATCTATTCCACCCAGGCTGTAGACTGCACCTCCTCCCATTGCAATCAAACATTCGAACGATGATATGTTTGGAAAATTAATGTATCCCAGATGCTGTAACTAACAATAAGGAATCTAATTTCATGACAGAGTGGCTAGTTTCCTCCAGTTTCTTCTTTCTTCTCCACTAGAAAAAATGTTTACGAATGTCACATAATCAGCATATCATCATTTACTTAATGGTGCAGGAAACAAAAGGTATATTTTTGTAAATAACTTACCATTGGTAATTGCCTGCTTCTTAGCATTGAATGCAATGTTGAATAGACTTTCTCGGAGAGAACCAGACATCTTCACAGCACTCAAAATTCTGTTTCAGTCGAGGTTATAAAGTTAGTCATATTGGTATCCATGCTCTTTGAAATTCTTAACGGGAGTACAATGTAGCCACTGATGTCACTTGAACCAATGATATTTAGCATTCTCATTTACCCTGAATAGATTTTATTGTAAAGTCTGGGTACACTGGCAAATAACGTCGGTCTCAAGACTGCAATATCATCCATTAGCTTCATATTGTCCTGCACAAACATTATTCTGACATGAGCTTGAAGAAGAGAAATAAATTTCATTATAATAAGCTGCTCGGCGCAAACAATAATGAAACAAGTTAGAAATACTCCACACCATGTAACAGTATTGACATCCCTGCTAAAGTCTGTTCTAGCATTTATGCTGAAATTCACGTTCGAATCATTGGTGTAATTTGAACATCGACACAGCCCATTCATACTGTATCATTAGTGCATTGTAATCATGGGTAAGGCCATACTTTATACTTTTATTATATTGTTCGGTGTGGTTAAAGCCAACCTAGTCAATTTGATAAGTAGGCTGATTAACACTACTGGTGAGTACACCCCGCTTATGTGGGCCCTTAATTTCTCATGGCAAGAAGCCCTCCTCAAAATATTAATAACTACACAACTCAAACCTCAGTTGTAAATCATTTTTTTAGATCATTGAAGGCTCTTTGAAACAACTGTTTCAAGCCTACACTACATCATTGGCATTTTTCTTGTTGCTGGCATAATTGGAGGGCAATCATCAGGGCATGATGAAATACCAAGGGTCGAAAATACCTTGTGCTATTTGGCATGCGCATGATGAAACCCTAGTTCGATCAAGGGAGTGTGGTAATGTGTAGATTGGGAATTTTCAAGATCTATTTCATGGGCATGTCGGATACACTCCATGACAAATGTCGACGGATCTAAGATCTGACCCATTACCTGACAGTCTGAGTCAAGAGAACGAGTGGCGGGCAAGTTTGTTGTGTGTGTTTTTCAGAGGCAGAGATAAATTCTTAACAACCAACTTGCATTGTTAACTTGGGAGGAATTCTTGAGTACATTTGCTGCACTAGTACCAGAATTGACAGCAGTTCGTGTGATAGGGGCTAGGGCTGAGCTCTCCTTGAAACTGAGTTCTTTGTGCAAGCCAGGAATTGCAGGGGCCTTGTCCTTTTACGCAAATAGAGACAAAGCATAGAGACAAGACCACAATTTGGGGCAACCTTGGAGTTGCAAAGGAGATGAAACCGAGTCCCAATAATACGAATTGACTTCTGGTCACGTATTCAATTGATTGGGAATGTTCCATTGCAGCGATTGGGTGCATACAAATATATGATTTTATTGTATGGCTGAATTGCTAAGTCACCTGACACGGGGATTCGGGATTCGTAGGATACGGGGATTCGAGTGCCAGATTCGGACATGTTGACCCCCAAGGACAGGACATGTAGGATTTGTTATATATATTATATATATATATATATATATATATATTAAAAATTAGATATTTCTTACACAAATTCTCATTAATGATACAAATTCATTGATTTCAAACATAGATCTTCATCTAGATGTTAGTTTCACTATTTACAAAGTAAGTTAGTAACATTATAGCATGCATAGTACATACAAAATTCAAATATTTGCATAAACCCTCACAAGCCTCATAAACCCTCCCAACTCTCGTAAACCATCACAAACCTCATAAACCCTCCTTCATAAACCCTCACAAACCTCATAAACCTTCATAAACCTCATAAAACCTCCCTCATAAACCTAATAAACCCTCACTTTTTTAGGATTCGTATCCCAAAATCAAGACACGATGTGTCCTAACGGGACACGACTAGGATTCGATGGTGTCCCATTTTTGGATTCGAATTCCCATCGAATTGTGTCGGATTTGTGGGATTCGGACACGTGACCTGTTTTGGACGACTCTGGTTTCATAGCTGAATTGTTGATATGCAGAGGGCAGATTTGATACCTCGAGTCAGACAGTTACGAATTGATCTGGATAGAATTACATATGCACTGTAGTGAAAAATCTGAGGTTTCCCAGATAGATCAGGATCATCGACATACATTTGAAGGGGCGTTACGTCCTTCTTGTGATAGTCAAGACCTGTGAGGGTTCAAACTACGGGTCGAGCCATTACAAAAAAAGGGTCGACTTCTAATTGTAAGGGACGAATCCGGATCGGCTTTGTTAGGCCGAAACTAAGGTTATTGTAGCAAAACTCCTTCAGTTTAAATTCACAACAAACTAGGCTCTGTAGAGAGCAAAAAGATAGTTCAGCTTTCGAGAGTAAGACAACTCCAAAGAATAGTTGTAGTGTCAATCATTTCTGCTTGACGCACCAAAAACTAAGCATACATATGAATTTGTAATGTCCCTTATCAAGAACAAAAGAAAGAAGAAAATTAATTTAATTACTTAATGTCATCTTAAAGGTGATAGTGAGCATTAAATTAAAAAGAGGATTATAAGTGACTTTTGATTTAATTAAGAAATACAACTTATAAAGTCACTTTATTATTAAAAAAGGGGATACATGGTATTTCAGCAACTCATGGTATTCAGACGTTGTAATGTCCCTTCTGAAATTAACGTCCCTTCCAAAATTAAATTGTTATTAGTTTATTTATTCTGCAATTTCCACAATTTTGGAGGCCATGGGACCCATGTGATTTTTGGAAAATACTTAGGAAGGAAAAAGGGGCTGAAATGTTTTGTTGGCATAGCATGGGGGCCACCCACATGAGGAAATACGCACCACCTTAGAGGGAAGTTCGAATGACTAAGGAGGGAAAGTCAAATTGCTAGTTGGGGGCCTACATGGGAAAAGGGGCCCACGAATTATAAATAGTGTCACTCCTAAAGCTAATAGCCAATAAAGGAGATCCTGCGAGACTAGCGTCCAAGATTAACCCCTCCAGTTGAGTTAAGGGAACAAGAGCATAGTGAAAGTCCTTCCTTCTTCCAAGTCTCCCACTAATCCATGCCCATGTGTTCCCAAGAAAAACAAGCATAAACACTCAATTACATAATGAAAAATCATACCTTCGGGGTTGGATGGCCCACCTTCTATGATCATGATAGATGAGCAAGGGTACACAATGGTTGGCTCCGGTGGTGGAGAATAGTAGCATATCAAAGCTATCAGGTGGTTGGTACAGGGTTGTCAGTTGAAAGACAAACCTAGGAGAAAATTCCTCCTATAGGGGTCACCCACTAGTGGTGGGTAGCATATGGCTACAACTAGAACATGAGCTCTCAGTGGAGTGCACTAACTATGTACTCAAATAGGAGGTCATGAGAACACCAGAAATACTCCGGGACTATAGAACTGTTACTTGCACACCACAGACAAGCAAACGGAGGCAACATGTGTCGAAGGTGTACTTTTATTGCCCATGCTTTTGTTAGATAATAAAATCAAGCAAGAAATAAAATCTACTCTAAAATGCACATGTAATCTAAATGCACCTAATCTATCATGAGAACAAGATATGATATAATATTCTAATACAAAATCAATATGCAATGCATCCTACTCTAACATGCATATAATATACAATGTCAAGTGCCTTCAAGGAAGTACTCCTATAGGAACCTACCCATAGATTGTCTAGTTTCTTATGCATACCGAGCTTTTCTCTATTGAAATAGGTAACTAGGTTCAGTCTTCATAATGACATATGTAATCGTGATTTTATGTATTTAATGAAAAGAGAAAAATAAATTTATTATTTGTATTCTTGAGGCATGGATTCATGCTCAAGAGAAATTTATTTTTAGGTCAAGCACCCAGTGAGTGCTTCTAGGTTTGTCATAAAGTCAACCAAGTCATTGTCATATACTAAAGACACATTTGGGCATGTTACATATTGTAAAGAAAAAGATATTGAGTCAAAATACCCTCCAAGACATCGTCATCACACAAATATCAAGTCGACCTACAGGAAGGGGCAAGTCGAACTCAAAATAGCAATTCGTACCCCTCATAAGTCTATAAATGAGAAGGAATTTGACCTCATTAGGACACTCAAGCAAGTTCGATCACCACAAGATAGAAGCTGGAAAAGAACAAAGAAGGAGAAGAAGAACAAATTTGAAGTTTTGGGCCTCCCTCTCTCTCTCCCTCTCTCTCTCTCTCTCTCTCTCTCTCTCTCTCTCTTTTGTTAGGGTTTCTATAGTTACTAGGCAAGACGAAATTTTGAAGTTGCATCAAAGCTACGAAGCTGCATCGAAGCTGTGAAGCTGCATTGAAGCTGTGAAGCTGCATTGAAGCTATGAAGATGCACGGTCGAAGCTGTGAAGCTGCATCGAAGTTGGGAAGTTGCATCGAAGCTATGAAGATGCATGGTCAAAGCTGTGAAGCTACATCAAAGTTGTGACGGTTCAAGGTTGAAGCTTCCTCTAGGTCGAAGCTATGAAGTTGCTTCTAGGTCGAAGTTGCAAAAGTTGTTGTTGGGGTTGAAGTTGTTGGAGAAGTTGCTGGAAGTTGTTCAAGAAGGAAAAAGTTGACTTGGTCATGGAGGGTCTTGGGAAAGGGTTATAGGCCTTGGAATTTGTCAATTGAAGTTTTATAAGAAGAGAAGAATTCTGATGGGTTTTCCTCTCAGTTGGCGAGGTTTTGGCCCTAGTTGATCGCCTACATCTTGTGTCCTATTGTCTCACTATTCTTTATGAGTTGGTAGTTGTTTGATGATAAAGAACACTAATAATAATAAAGGAAAGAAGAAGTTAATCAAGTAAAAATACATCACAAGCAATTAGAGAAATCACTTAATGTAGCTACCCTAGATTTCTCAACATCGTTTCAGAGCTAGGGTGACTTCAAAGGCAAACAAATCTATCCATATTCCAGCCATACGTGTGACCTAGGGTTTCTGCAGAAATGGTCAAAATTGCAAACCTCCTCAAACAAGCCAAAATTCTAGGGCCAAAAATTTGAGGTTGTGAAACAAGTTTGACTAGTGTTGACTTGAAGGAAGAAAAATAGGAAAAAGGATTGTCATCATCAAGGAATCAATGTGATCTCCCTTTAAGCCAAGGATCACATTTGAAGAAAGACATCTTCACCAAAAAGACATCTTCCATTATGTACATCATCATCAAAATCAAGAAGGCATCAAGTTGAAGATTTCATCATCTAGGAGTACCTTCACTTGACAAGTAAGTATTTGTATACCTGTATTTGAATATGTCAAATGATTTCATATTGCAAGGAGAGCAACAAATTGGTTGGGTGGTCAAGCTTTCTTGCATGGAAGAAGAGGATAGGTTTGATCCTCATAGAAAATGAAGTCATTGGTCATGTTAAGTGTTGAATTGTTGAACTGCCAAAAGAAGAAGCTCAAGCTCTACAAGATGAAAAAGGAATAGCCCCATACTTTATGAGGGTGTCAAAAATAAGAGACCAACTCCAAGAGTTGGGAGAAATAATGTCTGACAAGGAAACGACTACCATAGTACTCAATGCACTACCAGAGGAATGGGGCAACTTCACATCAAGCATCTATAGGAAGAAGGAAGCTACTCCATTCAATGAACTACAGTGATTGTGCAAAATCAAAGAAATTGATGTAGGATCAAACGACCAAGCTCAATCTTTTTCTACCATGGCTAGAAGAAAAAGGGAAGTTTGGGAAGCTTGATCCTTAGAAAAAGAAGAAGAAGATGTCGAAGTTTCAATGCTATGGCTATCATGAATATGGACACTACAAGAGAGATTATCCACAACTCAAGAAGGACAACAACAAAAGAGGAAGGGAAGAAGCCCATATCACTAAAGAAGTGGAAGAAGCTGAAAAGAAGAAATCCAAGGAGGAGGAGGGAAAAGGTCTCTACTATGGATTTAAGACATCTGTGGTATATATTTTTAGACTTAGTTACCAGAGAATCCACACCTAGTTCTTTCCAAGTTTTTGTTTCAGGTTTTCTATTGTAAAGTATAACTATCATGAGAAGCATGAAAGGATGCATCATGTTAGGATATGGCATCAGAATCATACGATTGAAAGCAAGAGCTTGTGACATCATCATAAAAAAGCATGAAAGATAGCTGAAATAGAAGTCTATGGCTGTAACCTATAGAAGGATGTAGCTCTTGGTAACCTCATTAGAATCATAAGTAGTACTTGCGGGAAAAAGAAAGTCATCTAGTATAGAGCTCATCATCCATCATTCAAAAGGAAAATTTGCAAGATGAGGACGATCAAGATCCTTCATTGGAATCTTCATTGAAAGGTTCACCTACTAGAAGAAGCAAGTGCCTTGCCGAGAATTCCAACTTGTATGGGATTCATGGGATGATGGTATGATGTCAAAAGAAGTAAAGCAGGTCAAGGGATTGGAGTTCTTCAATCAAGGAAGTTGTTGAAAGAAGTCTGGATGACCAAAAGAAAGAGATGAGGTATGTATGCTTGTACTTGATAAAATAGAGTCGTGTCATATCGTTGTAGATATCATGAATGAGTGCTCTACCTCAAGAGCATGATCAAAAGAAAGGATCTCCTCCTGTGAAAGGATGCATGAAAGCATGGTTCACACGTTGACTAGATGAAATCAACATAACATGTCCTCATATGAAATATGAGGTGGTTGACAAAGTTGAAGGAACTAATATTGGAAGTTCATCAGAGGAAATGTGTGAACAAAAGAAGGAAGAGATCATGAAAAATGCAATTATGGAGAAGGCAATCAACATCCAAGGACTAGAAGATTTGACTATGATATCTCCATGAGAAAGATATGAAGATCTTGATAAAGTCTGAAAAAGAAAGAGATCCTTGCGTTGTATATCTTTTGGAGATGTGTCAATATGTATGTAGGGTGTTGATGTGACAACAAACAGATGTCGTGATGAAAATATCACAAAGGTAAGTTTGATTTAATGTTCATTCTTGATTTTTGAACAATATTTGGATTTCTTGATTTTTGAACAATATCTGGATGGGCTAATGCAGGGCTACCAAAGGAAGAGTTGCAGATGTCATTTACAACTAATACTCATGTGGTAGGATGAAAGATCCTAAGGGAAACATGATGTGAAGAAGGTAGCAAGGTATGAACGAAAGGCTAGATATGGACTAATGGATCACTTTCCAATGAAAGAAAGGATGACATGACTCACATGATTCATGAATGAAAGTGATCGATGGTCGATGCCCTACAAATAAGTCCCAAAAGATGTAGGATCCATAACAAAGAAGAAACTCATGACATCGAAAGGGGGAGTCCTACAAGCCATTGGTTGTCACATGATCTCCACCTAGAGAATTGTAGGAAGCAAGTCCCTGATTAAGAGGGAGCTTGGGTACATTCCTTTTATGGAATGGGTTGGTCATCCCTAGATAAGAGGGAGTGACAAGTATGGTTCTCTACTTCATGTGTCCTGCACTAGACCAGGACTAACAGCCGTAAGTCTTAGTGAAGGCCATGAGGAGAGATGGACATATCATTCTTGTCTTCACCTAGGAAGATATAATGGAGGATTGGGTAAGCATCTGGGAGCCGATACTCTTTGAGGATGTGGTAGGCCATCCAAGATAAAAGTAGTTGTAGAGGACCGATATTATTTGAGGACTAGGAATCCAAGATAAGAATAATCCTGGTGGAACATAGTCTGAGAGAACCCAAGTGGGGTATGTTCCAAGAGAAACAATGATGAGGCTGTCTATAAATCATTAGTGTCGCCAACATTGTGCTCTGATCTTGTGGAGAGATAGAGTTGTTAGTCAAGGCCTTGCTATGTGACAATGTCGGATGATATGATGCTATACAGATGGATTACCAATCTGACTCTTCTTATGAGAATTCTTCATATTGAGAATGTCCAAGTATCTTGTATGGATTATGAATACCTCGCTAGTTACGAGGGAGTGTTGAAATATGTAACTAGGTTTGATCTTCATAATGACATATGTAATCATGACTTTAAGTATTTAATGAAAAGAGAAAAATAAATTTATTATTTGTGTTCTTGACTCATGGGTTTCATGCTCAACGGAAATTTATTTTTAGGTTAGTGCTTCTAGTATTGTCATAAAGTCAATTAAGTCATTGTCATATATTGAAGACCAATTTGGGCATGTTACATATTGTAAAGAAAAATTTATTGAGTAAAACTAGAGTGTAAAGAGCCTCCAAGACCTCATCATGGCACAAAGATCATGTCGGCCTACATGAAGGGACAAGTCGACCTCAAGATAGCAATTTGTACCCCTCACATGCCTATAAATAAGAAGGAATTTGACCTCATTTGGACACTCGAGCAAGTTCGATCTCCACAAGATAGAAGTTGGAAAAGGACGAAGAAGGAGATGAAGAACAAGTTCGAAGTTTTGGGCCTCTCTCTCTCTCTCTCTCTTGCGTTAGTGTTTCTACAGTTACTAAGCAAGACGAAATTCTAAAGTTGCATCAAAGTTGTGAAGCTACATCGAAGTTGTGAAGCTGCATCGAAGCTGGGAAGCTGCATTGAAGTTGTGAAGCTGCAAGGTCGAAGTTGTGAAGTTGCATCGAAGTTGTGAAGCTGCAAGATCGAAGTTGTGAAGTTGCAAGGTCGAAGCTATGAAATTGCCTCTAGGTCAAAGTTGTGAAGCATCTTTTAGGTCGAAGTTGTGACATTGCTAGGGCAAAGTTGTTGAAGCTGCATCAAGGTCGAAGTTGCAGAAATTCTTCCTGGGGTCAAAGCTGTTGGAGAAGTGGTTGGAAGGTCTCAATTTATTACTGGAAGTCGTTCAAGAAGGAAAAAGTTGACCTTGTCTTGGAGGGTCTTGGTCAAGGGTTATAGGTCTTGGAATTCGTCAATTGAAATTCTATAAGAAGAGAAGAATTTTGATGGGTGTTCCTCTCAGTTGGAGAGGTTTTGGCCCTAGCTGATTGCCTACATCTTGTTTCCTATTGTCTCACTTTTCTTTATGATTCGGTAGTTGTTTGATGATAAAGAACACTAATAATAATAAAGGAAATAAGAAGTTAATCAAGTAATGTAAATATACATCTCAAGCAGTTATCAAAGTAAGAAAAATCACCTAATCTAGTTGCCCTAGATTTCTCAACATTCTCTTCTTTTATTCCACAGGAGAACTAAGTTCCATGGTTCAAACACTTTGTTCTTGACATGTTTATCAAAGGTTGTCTTGTTAAAATTGGCAACTAGGGCCAAATTCCACCTTAGGGCAGCTCATATGATGGAGATGATTATTGCACTGGATTCCTCTTTTCGAGATGTCCAATTTTGATATAACAATCATCTCATTCTGACAAACAAAAGTGGAATTTTGAATTTATTCTCTCTCATGCACAAATTGTCGAGGTCGGACTCAATCAAATGTAGCCTCAAGAAGCCCAATGGATGTGTCTCCTCACCCTCAACGAATTGTATAAATAGGAGTCACCTCTCTCCTCATTTGGATATCACTCATCACATCATTTCATCTCTGTCTCTTCTCTTGATTGTTTCATATAGCTAGGCAGCCTCTCTCTCTTCTTTGCACGTGTGGCACGAGGCCAAAAATTTCAGGACAAGGACAGGCCGAAATTTCAGAGAAATAGTCCAGCGTTAACCAATGATGACCAAGGTTGATTTAACCATCTTTGACTTCGGTTTTTAGGGCAGAATTCTGATTTCTCTAAGCCGAGTTGTTGGGTACAAAAATCGAGTTGTTTTGGGCAGACTGACTTCAACGTTGACTTCAGATTTCACCGCAAAAAATTACAACAGTGTTTCTCTCTAATTTGAGTGGGTTTGACTGAACTTTTTTGGGTTAACTTTGACTCGCCTTGAATGCCGAATTGAACTGTTATTGACTGAGTTGCTTGGAAAACGTTTTGGTGTTGATTTGACCAGCATTGACATTTTGGTTAGGGTTGCAGTTGACTACTGATTTTCACAACGTTGTTTTGACTATGTATTGGGCAAGTGAATTTGATCTATGTACTCTCTCTCTGTGTTGAACTATTGAATAATAATAAGAAGATTTGATCAAAGGGTTTTCCCCAAATTGGGGTTTTTACCTGGCATCTGCCAAATGTTGTGTCCTCTTGTCTTGGCTTGTCCTCTGCACATGTTTTTATGTTCTATCTGCATTTACTGTCAATGTGTTTAAGTAGATGTGATTGCTAATGGAAATTGGAAATTGCCATTGGGCTAATAAGAACATTGAAGTAAATTGTGTTCAAGCATAGAATATACCATTGTTAACTAAAATTAACATGTCTTCATCTTTTCATGGTTGCGGCCAACCTGGTCAAGGGCTTTCCTTCTAACATCATCAGCCTCGATGAGTTGGTCAATTCGGGCCTATATGGCATCCTACTGATCGGGAAAAACCTTCAAACACTCAAGGACATGCAATTGGAGTTGGACAAGGAACTTAGATTCTTCCCGTAGACTAATTGAAATGGGTTGTATCAAGTTAAGGCCTTTATGGTGGTAAGGTCGGTCCACAAGGTATGCTTGATCTTGCTATCCCAATTTTACTTGTTTTCACCAATCGTTCGTTTGATTACCTTTATGAGATGTTTATCACTGGATTCAGCTTGGCCATTTCCTTGAGGATATTAGTTGAATGAATGTGGCAAGATTATTCCATACTTATTACATAGTTATGTCAGAGCCATTGAATTGAATGCTTTGGCGTTGTTGTCCACAATTTTGTCAACAGTCCGAGAAAGCAGTGTACAAGAAAGTGGAGAAAATTCTTCACAGATCAAAGTCATCTGCCACCATGAAGTTATCATTGAAAATCCAATTTTTGCAGGGTCTATTGTAAATTATGCTAGTATGACCATTTAATTATGTAACAACACCTAGGTAAGCCTCTGATTTTGGCAAAGGATTTCATCCTAGGAAGGTTTTTAACCTCCCTGAATTATGTGTGTTTGTAAACACGTATAATCAACAGAGTTTTCTTCCATGTTAAACCCCAAAGCTAGGGTGGAATTCGTTGAAAAGGTCTTAAGTGAGTCCTAGTGTTTATCGAGTCTATTGTAAAAGTGTGTTTAGGAATAATTTTAGTGAATGGTCCCTTGTAATTACCCAAACTAGGAGAAACAGTGATAAGCAAAGCAAACAATAGATACTACACCAAGAAATGGGAACATTTAGTGCACACCCATAGAAAGTCCAAAAATATCCAACAACTGAGCCAATTTATTATAAGTTGGGAGGAAAGTACAATAATGCGGAAGAGGTGCACTTGAGCTTACCTCAAAGGCAAGTGTGATCAAACCAAAGTGATAGTATGTCAAGCCCAAATAGCAGAAATAGTTGTTGCAATGATGCCATGCGCTACCCTTGTGAAATTGTGTTGTCTGCTGCAAATATGTTGCTGGAAACCTTGTCTTCAGTGCTCATAAAATTCTACCAAAATAGTCCCGCACTCCTCAAGCAAAACCCATCAAACCCTAGAAAAGGTTTGACTTGGTTTTGACCTCGGAAATTCGGCCTCCCAAGAGCTGCATCCTCCTCCAAGTTGTAAGGTATGGCCTGCCTGTAACTCATGAATAAGTCCTCCCAAACACACAAAAACGGCTGAGATAATCCTTCCTAAACTTTCCCTTATCTCTCCAGACAAATACTTGCTCCCCAAACTGACCGACGAATTCCCACGTGTGCCCAGTGAGGAATTCTTGCGCTGGCCTTGAGTGTTGGCAATCACACTGCTCCCAAAGAGAAATCTCCAGCTCCCAAAATCCTCCCAAAGGCTAGTCTTCCCCTCTTCTTCCTTCACCAAAACTCCCCGCAATTGCTCCCTTGAAAGCCACTGAATTATCTACTATGTGATCCACTACTAAGTCCTCCTGGAGTTTGCACTAGCGGAATGATGGTTGAGTTGGGAGCTCTAAATATCCACCTGCAATCTCTGGGAACGATAGAAAGAAACCTCACTAGGGTGGCACTCGTGGTCCACCGAAGAGGGTGAGTTTTCCGCTTGGAGAGCTTGTGCTAAACAACGAGTGACTCAGCTAAGCAACTCGAGCAACTAAGGTTGAGTTTAATATGTCAAAAGAGATGCCTCCATGAAGATGAGCTCCTCCTATTTATAGTTTCGTGGACCTTCCTTTCCATGTGGGGCCCTTCTCCTTGCCATTCGACTTCCTCCCAAGGCTATTCGAACTCTTCCCTTGGCCAAGTGCATTTTTCCCATTTGGGTGGCCCCCACATTCCACTAACAAAGTAATTCGGCCTCGTTTTCTTCCCTAAGTCCCTATGTCAAAATTGAGTGGGTTCCATGGTCTCCAAAATTATCCAAAATTGTGGGAAATTAAACGTGTAACAAAATAATTTAAGAAGGGATATTACAGTCCTCCCCTCCCAAATCTTACTTGTCCTCATGCAACTTCAGCGCTAGATGCTCCAATATGTGCTCACCCTCCCAAATGGCATCCTCATCCGGCAAGCTCTTCCAATCCACCAAAATTTCTCTGATGGTTTTGTTCATTAGCTTCCTTTCCTGAGTCTCCAGAATGGCCTCCGGTTCCAAGACCAGATGCCCTTCATCATCAAATGGGGGTGGCTCTACAGTTGTCGTCACCTGTTGACCCATCACCTTCTTAAGGCACGAAACATGGAAGATGTGAATCTTGCTCCCCGAGGGAAGCTCCAGCTCGTAGGCCACCTCTCCAACTCTCCTAACCACTCTATACGGCCGATAGAAACGTGGTTGCAATTTCTCGGCCCCTTTCTGCTTCAAGGTAGACTGTCTATATGTAGTTGTAGGTATGCCAAGTCTCCCTCCTCAAAATCTGTAATGTCCGACATGACAAAAAATTGGAAAAAGCACTTCACATAAAATTTATCATGCATTTAACAGAAGACTGCCATGCAAAATTAAAGACAAATAGAACATTGCAATCCATAACACACTGAACAAGAATATTCTCAGCTTTATTATATTAGATAAGATGGGGTTTTACATGCACATACAATGTTGATTTGTTGTAGCATCGGATGTGCTTTAGCCATGAAAATTGACAGAGGCTAAAGCACATGAGATCTCCAAGACCCAGAGGGGAAATTCCACCCGATTGGAGAGATATTAAAATAATTAATATTTTTAATGGGGTTCCTAAGTCTAAACTTGGGAAAATTAAAATATTAATAGGTATTAATATAAAACTGGGTGAGAATGTTCTAAATGACATATATCAAGCCAAATCTAATCTTAGTCGTTGATTAGAGACTTCATCTCAGCTGTTGAAGACTCAACAAGAAACATAAAAGAGGAGGCTTGAGGGGCAGTTGGAGACACACCAAGACTGATCAATCAGTTTGATTTTCTGGAGCGGGTTTTGCTGAGAAAATTTGAACACGTGATCTGGTGCAGCGAGGGGAAATGAGTACATAGCAGAGAAGTAGAGATACTACTTGAGGGTCAGCGCAATGACTGAAGAGGCTGACGCAGAGGCAGTAGGAGCCACGCAGAAGCAACTAGAGACTGCGCAGAGGCTGAGGGACCTGTGTGGGTGACGCAGAAGGCCAGAGAGTTGATGCAGAGAGGCAGAAGTGGCCGACGCGAAGGGTCCAAGAGCTACGTAGAGGCTAGCAGGCTAACACAGAGCCTTGGAGAAGCGCCGAAAGGATTTTCGTGGGGCAGACTAGAGCTGAGAAGCTGAATATTTGTCTCCAAGAAGAGGTATTATTGCCGTGTAAAAATCTCTACTGGGTGAGCCAATTTGGCACCCTAGTTGTACTCAAGAAAATTGCATAATAATAAAATCCTCAAAACTGTTGCACCGATTTTCCCACATTGGGTTTTTCTAGGGAGATGTTGTCCAAAAATAACGATGTCCCTTGTGTGTTTGTCTAGTATTTCAGTTGTTGCTTTGTATATGAGTTAAGGCTGCATTTGTGTTTATTTTCAGTATTTATATGTATAAGTAACTTCTTAAGGAATAAACAAGTAGGTGAAATAAACCAGATAATGCAGTAGGGATTTCTAATGTGTTAGATTCATAAATTTCAACATACAACCCATATACCTGAGATAAATAGATCTACAATAATGTTGCAAATCGACCTCCAACGCAAAATGAAAACAATACACGGAAACCTGTGAACCCTGAATGGATCCATCAAGGGAAGAGATGAGTGTTCACCCACTCTCACGAAATCACTCGAGGGTTTCCGTCCTAGGGCTACTGCTAAAGTAGAGAACCATGTTCTCAAACCTCTCCATGGGAAGAAATTTCAAATCCAAGATGTCTCCAAATGACCTTCTCCTCCTCTTTTATAGATTTCATGGATAGATCTCCAAGCCTCTAGAAGCATATTATTTTCTTATTTTATTATTATTCTAGAAGCTTCTCCATTGACTTTATCAAGTGACCTTTTAATTTTATTCTATTTCACTTAAGTCACTTTTGGCCCTTTTTCTCCAATTAATTAAATGACTAATTAAAGTCATTTTTAACTAAGGAAAATGGAAAATCATCCACCATACTCTATTTGGCCACAAAAAGTCTCTTCTCAACATCCCATCTTGTAGATCTTCTCGTTCTGGTTCCAACGAGCTATTACACTGAGGTGTTCCAACAATTAATCTCCACAGAATGCCACCTCGAGCATAATTAATTAAGTCATGCCCAATAATAACGTTGATTTTTTAAAGTTGTCCAAAATGTGGGGATGATGGAATATGCCAAGCGAATGCCATCAAATCCCATAAAAACTCCTCAAAACTCCATCGGAACCTTTGATGATATAAACCTGCTCCATTGACCTGGCCATCCCCTACCCTAGAAATCCACCTTGGATGTATTATGAAGAATAATAAAAATGGGGACATGACAATCCTCCCACCCTAAGATTGCTTTCCCTCAAGCAATCCAAATCTATGGACCAATCTAGTGGCTCGACGCAACTAGGACCCAACGCTCGGATCCCATATGAACCACTAGGTAATGCTCTGCTCCTGTGTCAACCCATCATAAACGGACCCCTCAATGCCTAGATCCCAGACCAATCTTTGACTGAACCTGTCATCAACGAATCCTCCTAGATCCCAATGCCACCAAGAAGAAATATCAAGGCCCCATGGCTCGTGTTGTGCTATAAATCCAACCATGAATGTTGCTCCATCCACCGTGTACCAACTCATCACCTCTCTCCAATCCAACCCTTGGCATAGACCAAGCCTAATCTCATCATGTTGATGTCGTGCTGAAATACTAATAAGTGGCCAACCTCCATCCTGCTGCCAACTAAAGCATGTGATAACCCTCACCTCTGAGGGCTCCTACAATACAATGCTTCGGACTAAAAATGGTACTCCTTCGAAAGGATACCAGCTCATTGTCTTTCGCCAATCCAATGCATGGATACTTGTGCAAGGGATACGTCTGCTATGCTGAAATTGGTCCATGCTCAACTCCTGAGGCTCTACCCGGTCAATCAAAACATGTCCAAGAAATTTTGCCTTCCTCCCTCTAATGGGAAGAAGTGGGCACATTGTGCTACAAGTCCTCTATATACTCCTGGAGAGGGTTGCTCCCTAAAAGTCCTGCAGCTCTGCCAGCTGCCTGTGCATCTACTTGCACCGCATCAATGGGTCGACCCAACGATAGATGCACCACCATCTCCAACAACTCTTTCCATCTACTAGCCTCTTGCAAGACTACCCTGTCAATCTCCAACATCTCATGAGGACAAGTGTCTGCAAATACTGCCTCCCTAGAGGCTACCTGCACATCTACTTGCTATACTCCAATGGTTGGCCCCAAGGGTGTCTGCTCATCCTCCATCATGGCCTCAACATTAGCCACTAGCTGACTGTCCAACACTGGCCCATCCGGCACATTGTGTGTGTCATCTGTCTCATGCTCCTCTATGTGCCCACCTATGTTGAATCATCAGTCGCTCATCTGCTCCTGGATCTCCTTCCCTAATGGGAACAATCAGTTTCTTGTCATACTCCTCTACTACAAATGGATGCACATTTGGGCTACTGACATCAACTCCACATGACTGCTCGTGCTCCTCAGAGGTATCATCAGATGAACCCATGGACTCCTCCAAAGAAGAGTCCTCACCCTGAAAGTCAGAAGAAATCTCCTCCTGCTCTACCTCTGTCATCTCCTCAGTGTCACTCAAGGATGAGTGGTCAGGTCCCCAAGGTTCCTTGCAGATGAAGCAAACTCCCTTCCTCTTCAACTCATTCTTATTGCATGATCCACCAAACCTGATTAGCTCCTCCCTGGTCAACTCCCTCGTGAACAACCTGATGTTCTGCTCAACCAACCTTTCGGCTAGCTCATAAGCAGCAGCTAAGACCAACTGCTCTCTCCTCCAAATAGACAATAATTGAGACTGCAACTCCCGGCAAATGGCATCACGGCGTCTCCTACATGATGATAAAATGGACTGCGTGTGCTATGATCGTGTCAGGATGATGTTTCCTAATGTTCAAGAAGCATTAGAACATCTGCAGGATAAGATCATCACACTCGAGATCGAACATGACTTCATAAGTCTTAGTCATGGCCATAATTTTTAGAGTCTGAAGCTTCTTCCCAAACATAGGACCCCCACTGCTATCCAAACCTCGCAAAGTTTCTACCATCAACTCGAAGATTCTCCTCATAAAATCATCATTGAAAAGAGGTATATGTGCGGTTAGTCTCATGATGTTACTGAGACAAGATGCAACTGGAATTCTAACCTCTTCACAAGGTTCTTCCAAGAACTTGTGTTGTATGAGAGCAAGCATAGTTGGTTTTAGAGCCCAAATTAGTTTCTTCCCTTTTCACTGGCTCACTTTAGAAGGGAGGGCATCTAGTTCATCAAGTTTGTAGAGAACTTTCCATGTGACCCTCATGTGCTTCAAATCTGTCCCAAGAGCAAAAATCTTGTGTCCTATTTCTTGCCCCTCCTGCACATCCTTTGGTTGTTCTTTTTGAAGAATGGCATAGACCCACATTGAAAAGGCTTTGTTGTTTTCAGTTGTTGGTTTATTAAGGGAGTTTGGGAAGCTTTGATCCATGTTTTACTAAATGATGACAAGTGTATTGAGCTGTTTTGACTGACAGACTTATCCTAACTTACAACACAAATTTCAACAATGTTTACAAGGCCAAATGATGAGGGACAAGCTTGGCAACTCAATGTTGATTTCTGGTAGCACTGGATGTGATCTAAGACTCAAAATTTGCGGGGAGGCTAGGTCACATGTATTCCAAAATACCCAAAAATTGTTTTGGGAAACTCCACCGGGAGACAATTTTATTAAAATAATTAATTATTTTTAATGGATGCCTAAGTCTAAACTTAGGAAATTAAAATAATTAAAGGGTATTAATTAAACTGGGGGTGAAACATCTAGAAGAAGACAAGGATCAAGCCAAAATGATCTGAGCCATTGATTAGAATCTAATCTAGGTCGTTGATTAATCAACGAGAGGACTATAAGAAGAGGCTTGATGGGCATTTGGAATATACATCAGGTGATAGATCAAAGATCAATTTTCTCAAGAGAGCAACGCAGCAGTGGTCGGAAAAGCCATCGAGGAGATTTCTTGCAGTGAGGGGCAGGGATAGTTTTCTGGTTGGAGAGTTTCCTAATCCGGGGATACATTGCAGAGGAGGCAAAGAGAGATCCAGAAGAGGCAGTGCAAAGCCACGCTGGGCAGTGTAGAGACATGCTAAGGCAAGGCAAAGCCTAAGAGGAGATTCACAGTTTCGCTGAGAAGTAGATTAGATCCAGTGTCAAGAGTTGAGGTGTGAGACTGGAGGGCCAGAGGATTGAGCATCTAGCCAACAAATTGATCAGCTAGAAGGAATGACGCAATCACCATCAATTGTGATGCAGAGCAGTGTAGTGACTACGTAGAGGCAACGCGGGGTAGCCATTCAATGGTTGTGTCAGTGTCGGATCTCCAGTGATAGTGTGAGGTATTTCTCACTAATTTCTCTGCCAGCTAGATTCTTTGTACTAAATAGTCAGTAAGGCATCCAAAGATTGTATTCAGAAATTATTGCATAATAATACAAACCCTCAACTGCTACACCGATTTTCCCACATTGGGATTTTCTGGGAACATTTATCCAAAAACAACGATGTCACTTGTGTGTGTGTTATTTCTTCTTGCTCAGTTCTTACTTTCGCATCTTATTTATGTTGTGAAGGCCAGTGTTGCAAGAACCGTCCCCCCTCCAAGGATCCAAAGGCAGATCCGCGTCCCGTACAGATTTGCCACTGGTCCTTCGGTGGAACCGTGGATCGGAAAATCAGATCCGCAGTTCCCCCTTTTTTTGGCGATTCCTACAAATTTGGTTTCGTGGGGGCCCGATCCACAACTCCTACTGCCCGATCCGCGGTTCCTATTTCCCAATCCGCAAATCCGGAAAGGATCAGGTGCAAATATGTGGAAGTTCAGGCGTGTATCCACTGTGGATCGCGAGCGAATCCTAGAGAAGGTGGATGATTCCGCAGGGTTTTTTATTTGTTTTTGGAAATTTCGAACTATTCTATGTGGAACTACACTTTCCTAATACTCCCAAGGTACCCCTTGATTCTCCCTAATGGTAATGTAAATTCTTAAAGTAAAAGTGGCATTCTCCTTTATCTTTCATTTCCCATCCTTTTACTTAAATTTTTAACATTACCATGAAATGACTCAAGATGTTTGAGAGTGGTTCCAACCTCATCAGACTTCATATGGAGAAAATAGAATTTCATATCCCATTCAAAATTCAACAAACTTAACAGTTTTCAGGATCAATGGCATTGTGGTGTTTCATTGGATTATATCATGTATGAGGGCATGTGATAGGCATTTAATCAAGAGCAACAAGCCCTGTATGTACCCCAGTGTTGGTGTTATTGATTGTTGAACTCCTTTGTCATGACCTTCACAATTATGTACCCTTCCCTCAAGTCAAAATCATTGATCAGGCATGTTAAGCTTTCTCTACCATATTATAAGGTTTGGATTACGTTGTTTGATCAAAATTAGGCAATGTTGACTAAAATCCCTATAGAATTGAAGTAGAGGCAAAGGCTAGACAAGAGAAGAGGAATCTAGATTGTAGATTGTTAATGCTGGAATAATTAATCATTGATGTACAATGGGTGCCATATCTATCTTGATTTATGTAAAAATATGCATGTTTTCATGTTTTCTACAACTAATTTGGTATTTTGGATGTTTTTTTAATATAAATGCAAAAAAATATAATAATAAAAAAAACAAATTATATATATAGTAGACACTTATGAGACGCTTTGCTTCCTAGATTTTTTGGAAAATGACGCTTCTGCATCCCCGTTTCGTCCCCGCTTCATGCAACATTGGTGAAGGCTATAGTTGGATTTTTTTCGATGTTTACTATGTAGTATTGTAAATAACTTGTAAGAGAATTAGCAAGTAGGACAAATAACATCAGATTGTTGCACTAGGGATTCAGGGATTTCGAATTTTCACATGGTATCAGAGCGCAGGTGAAGCAAGAGAGCAGACAGGAAGAGCCTAGCATTGAAGAGGAGGAGGGAGATCGAAGTGTTGCGTAGGCAGCAGATCGAATCCTAAGAGGGATTGCATAGTCCAAGCCAGGACGGCAAGATTCTCAAGGAAGATCTCTCTCTGAGTGAGTTGACAGAGACATAAGATTTCTAGATCAAGATTTGTCAGCGGCAAAGGGAGCAGCGCAGAGTAGTCTTCAAGTGAGACGCAGTTTTCTGAGGCAGTCACTAGGGCAGAAAAACATCAGAAGGAGACACTTTTTGAGGGAATTTCTTCCTCAAAGAATTCCTAGCCAGGGAATTCGATTTCTCAATTGTTGAGCAACAATAGAGAGGAGCAGATATACTAACTACAACATGGAGTGCATAGACCAGCCTAGCAACAACATAGAGGAGAGAGGAGGCAGTTCGACATTTTGTTAGCAAAGATGGCAGCTAATGGGCTGAGAGGCTAAGATCGGTTGGATGGAGCATCCAACTATGTGATCTGAAAGGCTAGGATCTCCTACCTTCTGGATGAACATAATCTCAAAACCTATGTCGATAGTGTGGTAGTTGAACTTGTAGATGTGGATCCACTCAAGAAGTACAATGCTGAAATGGCGAAGGCCAAGCATGGAGTGAGGGATCATGTTGTATGTCACATTGTTGGCAAAGGGACTGCCAAGGAGATGTGGGATGCCTTGGCTACGTTGTATCAGGGATCTTTCGAGCAACAAAAGATGTACTTGGAGGAGAAAATGAAATCCACAAGGATGCAGAAGGGGGAATGCATTGATCCATTCTTATCGAAGCTTTAGAAGGTCCGAGACTCATTGGTAGTTGTAGGATCAGTGCCTTAGTCCACCAAGATGGTGAGGTTGGCCCTTAATTCTGTATTAAAAGAATGGCAAGTGTTTGTCCAAAGTATCCTGGGCAGAGAGAGATTGCAGGATTGGGAAGGGATGTGGGTCGCTCTTCAGCAAGAAGAGATGAGGCGAGACTTAGTCAAGTGCAAACTTGATAGCAGCAGCAGTGGTGGGACGAAGCCCAAGGAGAAGGAAGAGAATGCACTCCTTGCATTAAAGGGGCAACAGGAGCAGCAGAGGCGAAAGAAGGACGTCTCAAACATCAAATGTTTCCGGTGTGGTGAATTTGGTCACTATGCTATAGAGTGTCCTCTCAAGAAGAAGGACAAGGACGAGAAACATGATCCGTAGGCTGCAACCACAAAGATCAAAAGGAGGAGTTTGCCATGAATCCCCATATACCTCTAGGGGAGAGGTGGGGTGATCTAGTACTGTAGTTTGAAAGAACTGCAGATGGGCAGGGTCCATTGAGGAGTCCACCTCATAGATCATACCTTGCTACAGAAGCCCATATTAGAAGTAGTAGGATGGATCACTGTCAGGTGGTGCAGTCAGGTGCCAAAGTGACAGATGCAGTGGCTAGTAGCAGTCAGATATTAAGCAGCATAGAGCTAGTGTTGGCAACGGTGCAGTTGGCACAAAGCAGAGTTAGCAGCAGCGTAGAGACTTCAGTGACAGCGCAGAGACTAGCAACAGTCAGAACTCCAGCAACCTATGCATCACGCTGAACACAACTGGTTCAATATTTTGCATGTTTTTCCGTTGCAGTTGTTGCAAAAGGCAGCAGCAGCAGTTGGAGCAAAGCTGCAATGCAGATGCAATTAGCAGCAGCTTGCAGACTTAACAGCAGCACGGATGCAACATTTGTGCAGTAGTTGGTGGGAAGTGATGTCAGACATCAGCAGCGCAAAGAGAGATGTTACAGAGTCAGGGTGATGCTTCAGCAGGTTGCATTACTAGAGCACATTCCTTGCTAAGAGGGAGTGTTGATTGCGAGTTGCATCGATCTGCCGTAAGCCTCAAAATTAGCAGGGAAGCTAGGACACATGTATTCCAGAATACCCAGAAATTGTTTTGAGAAATTCCACCTGGAGACAGTTTTATTAAAATAATTAATTATTTTTAATGGATGCCTAAGTCTAAACTTAGGAAATTAAAATAATTAAAGGGTATTAAATAAATTAGGGGTGAAACTTCTAGAAGAAGACGAGGATCAAGCCAAAATGATTTGAGCCATTGATTAAAATCTAATTTGGGTCGTTGATTGATCAACAAGAGGATTATAAGAAGAGGCTTGCATTTGAAATATACATCGAGTAACAGACCAGAGATCGATTTTCTGAAGAGAGCAACGCAGCAGTTGTTGGAGAAGTCATCGAGGATATTTCTTGCAGTGAGGAGCAGGGATAGTTTTCCAGTTGGAGAGTATCCTGATCTGCGGATACATTGCAAAGGAGGCAGAGAGAGATCCAGAAGTGGCAACGCAAAGCCACGTTGGGCAACGTAGAGACACGATGAGGCAGCGCAGAGCCTGAACAGAGATTCGCAGTTTTGCTGACGAGCAGATCAGACCCAGTGTCAAGAGCAGGGGTGTGAGACCGGAGGGCTAGAGGATTGAGCATCCAGCCAACAAATCGATTAGCTAGGAGTGATGCAGTCACCATCAACTCTGACGTAGAGCAGCGCAATGATTGCACAGAGGTTGCATAGAGGCGGCATGGGGCTAGCCATTCAGTCGCTCGATCAATGTCAGATCTCCAGCATAGTGTGAGATATTTCTCACTAATTTCTCTGCCAAGCAAATTCTCTGTATTGGATAGCCAGTAAGGCATCCAAAGATTGTATTCAGAAACTACAGCATAAAAATACAAACCCTCAACTGTTGCACTGGTTTTCCCGCATTGGGTTTTTCAGGGGACATTTGTCCAAACACAACGGTGTCACTTGTGTGTGCGTGTTATTTCTTCTTGTTCAGTTCTTGTTTCCGCATATTATTTATGTTGTGTAGGTTGCAGTTGTATTTATTTCGATATTCACTGTCTAATATTGGAAATAACTTGTAAGAGAATTAGTTGTTGGTTTTGGGTAGCATCGGATGTGCTCTAGCTCCGAAATTTTGTGGAGGGGCTACAACACATGAGATCTCCAAGACCCTAAAATTGTTTGGAGAAATTCCACTCAGATGAAGAGTTATTAAAATAATTAATATTTTTAATGAGGTTACTAAGTCTAAACTTAGGAAAATACAAATATTAATGGGTATTAATAAGAATATGGGTGAGAAACTTCTAAGTAACGAGGATCAAGTCTGTTTTAATCTTAGTCGTTGACTAGGGACTTAATATCAATCGTTGATTCATCAACAGGGAAATTATAAGAGGAGGCTTGAAGGTCAATTGGAGATATACCAAGTGATCAAAGAAGTTCGATTTTTCTGGGGTGTGGTTTGCTGAGAAAATCAAACTAGTAATCTGAGTTGCAGCAGAGGGGCAGGGATATTTGGGGTTAGAGGATCTTCTCCGGAACCCCGAATACACAGCAGAGAGGTAGAGATAAGCCAGAGGCAGTGCAGAAGAGGGAGGCTGACACTGGGCCAGGAGGGCCCACGCATTGCTTGACACAGTGACAGCGCAGAGGAAGAGCTGCCCTCCTTTAGAAGTCCAAATCCAGCCGGGGAGCAGCAGGAATAGCCAAGAAAGCTGACATCAAAACTCTAGGAGGCAAAGGAGGCAGCACAGAGCTGACCCAGTGTCTCAAAGTGCTCCACACAGGCCCACACAGCTACTGTGAAGGGGTAGCACAATTGTAGTCGGTGATAGTCAGTCCTTGTCGGATCAGAGAGATTTCGCCGAGTGGAGGTAATCTCACTTGAGTTTCTACTAGTATATTTTATCTTTGTAATTGGATAGCTGAGAGGGCATCCGAGTTGTATTCAGAACTACTGTTTAATAATAGAAAACCCTTAGAGTTGTTGCACCAATTTTCCTGCATTAGGTTTTTCCGGGAACGTTTGTCCAAAAATAACAGTGTCCCTTGTGTGTTTGTCTCATATCTATTTCAGTGTATGATCTGTATGTCAGTGTAGTCTACAGTAGTTTTTTACATCGGTATTTAAATAGTTAAATAACTTGTTGAATGTAAAAACAAACAAGTAGGAGATGATAAATCAGTGATTGCAGTAGGATTTCTGATGTGTAGATTCACATGGTATTAGAGCATTGCAGATCATAAGAAACTGAAAACATTAGCCGGGAGATCTAGTGAATTTGCTACAGATAAGCAATTGTCCCGAGTGACAGCATTGTTTCAGAGGCAAAGAAGCAGCTGAAGCAGTGACACAGAGCAAGAGAAGTGACGCAAAGGTTCATGCAATGCTTGCGTCAGCATTTCGAGCCTGTAGAGGGTGATGCAGTACCTGAGAGCAGCTCACACAGTAACTACGTCAATGCTCTGGGCCAGCGCAGACCCTGAGAGGCTCAAATCAATCAGTTGTCGGGGCTTGAGGAGCAGAGCAGATTCGATCAGTGGAGCTGGTGGGACGTTGTTGTTGTTGGTGTAGAACAATATCGTGGAGACAAAGCCAAGGTAGAGGGAGTCACTACCTTGACAAATTTCTAGCCAAAGAAATCTAGATCTGGGTTGCAGCAGAAAAGGAGGATTGGAGAGGAGTTATTCCACATTTGGCTGAAGGAAATCAGGACTCAGAAGGAGTCTAGAGGAGCTTCTTCCTTAGAGGATTTCTAGCGCCGAAGAAATCTAAATCCGAGTCTTGTTGGATTAACAGCAGCAAAGGGAGACGAGAACCAATCCTATATTTGTTGAGCAGAGATGGCAGTTAATGGACTGAGGGATCAGGACAAATTGGATTGAGCATCCAATTTTGTCATCTGGAAGGCCAGGATCCTGGCAATCCTAAACAAGAATCGCATCAAGGACTATGCCTTGAAGGTAGTTGTTGTTCCAGTCAACGTTGATCCGCAGTATAAGTACGAGGAGGCCTGGGAGAAGGCTAAATGCATGATTCTAGACGGGGTCGAAGATCATGTGGTCCCACACATTGCTGAGAAGGAAACAACAAGGGAAATGTGAGAAACGTTGACCACCTTGTACCAAGGGACTTCCGTTTAATGGAAGAGGCTATTGGAGAATCAGCTGAGACAGTACCAAATACAGAAGGGAGAAGAGAGTGATCCCTTCCTTCTCAAGTTGCAAGGGATTCGAGACCAGCTGACTTTCGTGGGTCCACACCAGATCCTGAGTTTATGGTTAGGACTGCCCTGAATGCAATCACCGAATATTGGAAGACATTTGTCCAGAGTATATCGGACAGAGATTCTCTCCCCAGTTGGGAAGAAATGTGGGCAGCTCTTCAACAAGAAGAGATCAGGAGGCTGACCAAGGCAGGAAGTAGCGGCAAACGAGCCCGAGTCAAGGAGGAGGAGGAAGATGCAGCTCTTGCATCATCGGGACAGCATGGGCAACAGAAAAGGAAGAAAAAGGATATATCCAAGGTCAAATGCTTCAGGTGTGGTGAACGAGGATATTTTGCCACACAGTGCCCCTGGAAGAAGGGCAAGGAAGAGGCTTCTGACTCGAAGGTTGCTCCAACGAAAGCCAACAAGGAGGATGATGACGAGGATTGTGCCATGAGTGCTCATGCACCTTTGGAGAAGAGATGGGGCAGCATCGAGATGTAGTTAAGAGGACTCCACAACGGGTAAGATCCTTGAGGTGCCCAAACTCTTGGATCACATATGGCTACAGGAGCCCTTAATGACAGTAGCAGAATGATGAGATTCAGTTGCTACGAGGGATGATGGAGCAACAGTGGTAGAGCTAGGATGCCAGAGTCTAAAGCAGTGCAGTGGAGGTTGCAGCAATGCGCGAAGCACAGAGCATATTGGAGCAATGCAATAGAAGTAGAGGGTCAGCACAAATTAGCAGCAGAGGTAGCTTCAACATCACGAGGCATCCATACTGACTAGCATGTCAGTTTTTGGGTGAAGTTCCAGTTACTTACTTCTCAGTAATTAAGTTGCAGTGCAGCAATTAGCAGTGGCAACGCCATGGGCAGCATGATGCAGCATTTTGAGAGGGAGATGAAGTACAGATGTAGCAGTGACAGTGGCAGAGTCATGAGCAACAGTACAGGTTGCAGCAGTGCAGTGGATGAAGGGCAGCAAGCCAAGCATTAGCAGCACAGAGGACCAATGCAGTGGATCAGTGTAATACTTCAATTGAGAAGTATTGCTAGAGCACATTCCTCACTAAGAGGGAGTGCTGATTTTGAGTAGCATCAGATGTGCTCTAGCTCCGAAATTTTGTGAAGGGGCTAGGACACATGAGATCTCCAAGACCCAGAAATCGTTTGGAGAAATTCCACCCAAATGAGTTATTAAAATAATTAATACTTTTAATGAGATCCTAAGTCTAAACTTAGGAAAATAAAAATATTAATGGGTATTAATAAGAATATGGGTGAGAAATTTCTAAGTGACGAGGATCAAGTCTGTTTAAATCTTAACCGTTGATTAGGGACTTAATCTCAGTTGTTGATTCATCAATAGGAAAAGTATAAGAGGAGGCTTGAGGGTCAATTGGAGATACACAAAGTGATCAAAGAAGTTCGATTTTTCTAGGGCGTGATTTACTGAGAAAATCGAACTGGTGATCTGAGTTGCAGCAGAGGGGCAGGGCTAGTTGGGGTTGGAGGATCTTCTCCGGGACCCCGAATACACAGCAAAGAGAGGCAGAGATAAGCCAGAGGAGGCAGCACAGACCAAGGGAGGCTAACACTACGCCAGGAGGGCCCACGCATTGCTTGGCGCAGTGCCAACGCAGGGGAAGAGCTGCCCTCCTTCAAAAGTCTGAATTCTACTGGGCATCAATAGGATCAATCGAGAAGGCTGACGTCAAAGCTCCAGGAGGCAGCACAAAGCTAACGCGGTGTCTCAAAGTGCTCCACGTAGGCCCACGCAGCTATTGAGAAGGGGCAGCGTAGCTATAGCCAAGGATAGTTAGTCTAGTTGCCGAATCGGAGAGATTTTGCCGAGTGAAGTGAGGTAATCTCACTTGGGTTTCTGCTAGTATATTTTATCTCTATAACTAGATAGCCGAGACGACATCCAGAGTTGTATTCAGAACTACTACTTAATGATAGAAAACCCTCAGAGTTGTTGCACCGATTTTCCCGCATTGGGTTTTTCTGGGGATGTTTGTCCAAAAATAACAGTGTCCCTTGTGGGTTTGTCTCATATCTATTTCAGTTTATGATCTGTATGTCAATGTAGTCTACAGTAGTGTTTTTCATCAGTGTTTAAATAATTAAATAACTTGTTGCATGTAAAAAAAAAGAAGTAGGAGATGATAAACCAGTGATTGTAGTAGGATTTCTGATGTGTAGATTCAAAAATTTTCACATTAACAAGTAGGAGAAATAACATCAGATTGTTGCAGTAGGGATTCAGGGATTCCGAATTTTCACACTCAAGACTCAGACCCTAATACATACAGCAACATATATAATCATTCCAAGGAACAACTCAAAACATAGGCTTTCTCAAAACGTCCTCAACCTCAGACTTCAACATCAAAGCTTAATATATTTTATCAATGCTCTAGTTTATAAGGCTGATGACACTGCACAAGCTAATTACATAGAGATGATATAAATGAAGACTTACAACCCCCAAGAACACCTCAAAATTCCATCAACACAATAGTGTCAAACTACAAATTCTCTTTCATCAATACATCGTTTTTGACAGACTGAAAGAAAGCAATATATATATATCACAGACTTCTTGCATCAGCATAGCCGCACATACATTAAAACCCAAACAACAATGAAATTCTGACTTTAACTATGTCCTCTCAGCCATAAAAACTCAGTGTACCAAACTCACAGTAAATTTCAAGAAATAAGTTATGCAAACCTAGAAAATAATTCTCAATTGTTGCTAACCGAGTAATGGCATAGGCTCTAAGAATATGTGTCTGTCAACTTCACTTCAATCCACCACGATCTATGTATGCGCACAGGTTACACTTTCAACTTCAAATATAATGTCGCTCTCCTCCAACGCAAAGGCTATTCATATCTTTAATGTTTCTTGCGGTCTCTATAACAAAACACAGTAACTGATCTTCCCCAGTTCTTTGCTCTACGCACAACTTCATGTAGGCACAAAGACAAGAGTTTACTCTATGTGTAAGTCTGGTTGTGCACACTATTAAGCACACCAAAAATTGCACTAGTATATTAATACAGATCTATTACATGGACTCGGGCTCCACTCCATTAATTCGTGTAACATATAACCGTCCCAACGATTGGTTGCTGCTGCAAACAAGGTACATGTATAAGCAAAATATCGATCTGGTGCCACTCATAATTTCTCCACGATGTATACGCCCAACAATGGCTTTAACGCGGCCCCTTTGCTTTCACAATCGCAACATTACTGAATTAACAATTTAGCTTCTCTACTGATGGGAATCCTTGGATAACTCATGGAATGATTGGCCTTAAATCCCTGATCCTCAAGAAGAAGAGACACGGCCTCAAGCAAAAATCAATGATCTCGAAATTTCCTAATCGCTGCAACAAATGTTGGCAATAATTGTGTTCATCGCACAACGCAAGTATTACAGGATTCTGAGCTAGCTCCAATTGCACTCCACCATGCATTCCTATTCGCAGGAATCTCTGATTTCATTGCCTTTCTTCGTGTGCACAATTTTGTGGCAACGAGCCACACTCGCAGTCTCTAGTCATCGCCGATGCTCCAAGGCTCAACTAAGCTCAGGAATAGGTGGAGCTACCTAGCGAGGTTCCATTCAGAATTTGTAATGCGAATAGGGAACTTCGCTATAATGAAATCTAGCCCAACCACTGGCACGAAAATATGAAATCAACACGACTAAGCTCCCTGCACAACTATTTTGGACAGTCACTTGGACAACCCCCAAAATTCTTCGACCCCAACGCCCAAACCATGCAAGCTTCTAGACACATTCTCTATGCACGCGTATGGTCAAGTGCCAAATTTCTGACATTTATTAGAACCGAGGGGCCAATTTCACAATACCACAACTAAAATTGTTCTTCTGTTGTCTATGGCAATGCTAGATCACAAACTAAGTCCCACTCGACTTCACCACCAGTCGATCAGCTAAGCCAACCATAATTCCTGTGAATGGCCCAGCACGTTTCTACAAGTTTTGAATCAAGCCCTCGTCGCACAATGAGAACACTCAGTGACCTTGCGAAAATAATAACGCTACCTCCATAATTCGACGCTTGTGTTGCACAAGAGATCCAGAAATCAATCCCAATGGAATATTAGCTCGGGCCTTACAACTTCAAATTGGCCCTTAAAACCACTAACTCGAGTGTTGTCGATATTGATGAAATCGGTCTGAGCATCGTTAATCTTCCACATACAGTCAATATGTTGCTACAGACAATATACTTCGGGGCCTTTACAATTGACAGCCAAAATTTGTATCTAATGAAGATAATAATTCAATCCTTCACCAAACTGGCTAAGGTGAGAATAAACCCCACCGGAGAGTTTCAATCATGCAAATAAAAATCAGATGCTCTCACCAAAACCCTCAAGTTGAGCCAAGACCAAGGCTCCAATACCACTGTAATGTCCCAAATGAAAAAAATTTGGAACAAGCACTTCACATAAAATTTATCATGCATTTAATAGAAGTCTGCCATGTAAAATTAAAGACAAACAAAGCACTGCAATCCATAACACATTGAACAAGAAAATTCTCAGCTTTATTATATTAGATAAGCTAGGGTTTTACATGCACATACAACCCATATAGCTGAGATGAAAAGTTGGCCTCAAATAGATCTACAATAATGCCGCAAATCGGCCTCCAAAGCAAATTGAAAAACAATACACTGCAACCTGTGAACCCTGAATGGATCCACCAAGGGAAGAGATGGGTGCTCACCCACTCTCGCTGAATTACCCAAGGGTTTCCATCCTAGGGCTACCGCTGAAGTAGAGAATCATGTTCTCAAACCTCTCCACAAGAAGAAATCTCAAATCCAAGATGTCTCCAAATGACCTTCTCCTCCTCTTTTATAGATCTCATGGATAGATCTCCAAGCCTCTAGAAGTATATTATTTTATTATTATTCTAGAAGCTCCTCCATTGACTTTATCAAGTGACCTTTTAATTTTATTTTATTTCACTTAAGTCACTTTTGGCCCTTTTTCTCCAATTAATTATTTTGGCTTAATTAAATGACTAATTAAAGTCTTTTGTAACTAAAGAAAATGGAAAATCGCCCACCATACTCTCTTCGGCCATTGGAAGTCTCTTCTCAGCATCCCATCCTGTAGATCTTCTCGTTCTGTTTCCAACAAGCTATTACTTTGAGGTATTCCAACAATTAATCTCCCCTGAATGCCACCTCAAGCATAATTAATTAAGTTATGCCCAATAATAACGTTGATTTTTGAAAGTTGTCAAAATGCGACGGAAAGAAAGGCAAACTATGCGGATGATGGAATATGCTAAGCGAATGCCATCAAATCCCATAAAAACTCCTCAAAACTCTATTGGAATCCCTGACGACATAAACCTGCTCCACTGACCTGGCCATCCCCTGCCCTGGAAATCAACCCTGGTTGTACCATCAAGAAGAATAAATATGGGGACATGACAAAATCCCTCTCAATCTAATGTCTATCAGCATACATCTTTTGTTGATTTTGTGTTGTCAATAAGTTATCCTTGAGGGCTTTGAGAATGCCTTGGCTCTCTAGGATCCAATCTTTGGCCTTTGGGGCCCTGCTATCTCCAAAAACAATATCAGCAAAAGATAAGGCATCATAAGCATATAAAGCACATAAGGGTGACATATCGATGGACATGTGATGAGTGGCCTTGTAGCAATACTCGCCCAAGTGTAGCCATCGAATCCATGCCCTCTGCTGCCCAGTCACGTAGTTCTTGAGATAGCCCTTCAACCATTTATTAACTCGCTATATTTGGTCGTCTGTCTGTGGGTGGTAACTCGTGCTCGAGGTGACCTCAGTACCCACTAATCTGAAGAGCTCCTGCCAAAACCCCCCATAAATCGGCTATCTCTGTCACTAACTATGTTCTTAGGGAATCTGTACAAATGAAAGACCTCCTTGAAGAACAACTTGGCCACCTGTGAGGCCGAATACTAGGTCGGAATGGCAAAGAAATGGGCATATTTGGTCAACCGATTGATCATCTCAAAGATACAATCCTTGCCCTGCATTGTGGGAAGCCTCGTGATGAAATCCATGGAGATACTCTCCCATTTCCCCTCAGGAATGGGAAGAGTTTGCAACAACTCGGTTGGATGGGTCAACTCCCCTTTGTTCCTCTGGCATGCTTCACACTCCTGCACATACCTCAACACGTCCACCTCAAGTCCCTTCTAGGTGAAGCACTCTCTAACTGCCATGTATGTCTTCCTGAACCCCTGATGCCCTAATAATGGGGAATCATGTTTTGCATGGAGTACCCTCTCCCTCAACTGTGAGCCAGGTACCAAAAATATGTGCCCCTTGTAATATATAACCTCGATCATCACCCTCTAACACTTGTTTGTGTGTTTGCCCTCCAAGATCTCACATGTCTATTGGTCTTTGGAGTACTCTACCAACAACTATGCCTTCTAGTCATGGCAAATTCTCATGAGTGAGAAGCATGCAGGTCTCCTAGATAATGCATCGGCCACTACATTGTGCTTTCCCCACACGAACTCAATATCAAAATCATAGGTCTGCACCTTGTTGACCCATCTCTTTTGTCTGTCATTGAGGCCCGGTTGCGCCATGAAATGGCGAAGACTATTGTGATTTGTCTTCACCCGAAATCGGTTACCCATTAAGTACTACCAAAATTTGGCCAATGCATGCATGATGGCCAATATATCTTTGTCATATATAGAACACAACCTCTCATGTGGTAGGAGCTTCCGACTCTCGAAAGCAATGGGATGCCCTTCCTGGGATAATACTACCCCAATCCCCTCTCCTGATGCATCACACTCCACTGTGAACAGCTAAGTGAAATCCGAGAGTGCCAACACCAAGCAACTACTCATCACCTCCTTGAGGTGATCAAAAGTTGATTAGGCTCCATCTGTCCAATCAAAATTCCCCTGCTTAGTCAAATCCGTGAGGGGTGCCGCCAACTGCGCAAATCCTTTGACAAACTTCCGGTAATAGGTGAAGATGCATAAATACCCCCTCAAAGTTGTCACATCTCTAGGCACCGGCCAATCCTGAATGGCCCGTATCTTTTCCTCTTGCACCTTCACCCCGTCTACGCCAATGATGTGCCCCAAGTAGAGCATCTCAGTCAAACCAAACTCACACTTGGACAATTTGGTGTGAAACTGTTGTTCCTCCAAAATACGCAACACCGCCTTCGGTGCTGCAGGTGCTCCTCACAGGTTCTGCTACAGATCAAGATGTCGTCAAAAAACACCAATACAAACCTCCTCAACTAGCCCCGGAACACATGGTTCATACACGACTGGAAGGTGGCAGGTGCATTGGTTAACCCAAAAAAGCATGACTAGAAACTCGAAATGCCCGTAATGGCATCAGAAGGTTGTCTTAGGAATGTCCTGATCCCTCACCCTGATTTGATGGTACCCCGAGTGCAAATCTATCTTAGAGAAGTACTTAGCTCCTCTAACCTCATCCATCAACTCATCGATGCGTAGGATGGGGTATCGGTGGAAAATCAGCGCACCTACCTCCTGGAGGTATCTCGGTTGTCATGGCAAACTCCTCCTCGATCTTCGCGGGTACAGCCTTTGGATCATGCTTCTCATCTTTGTCCTTCTTGAGAGGACACTATGTTGCGTAGTGACCCATTTCACCACACCTGAAGCATTTGATCTTCGAGACATCCTTCTTCCACCTTCGCTGCTCCTGTTGTCCCTTGGATGCACGAGATGCATTTTCTTCCTCCTCCTTGGGCTTTGACACACTACTATTGCTTCCGTCAAGCATACACTTCACCAAGTCTCTCCTCATCTCCTCTTGGTTAAGAGCTGCCCACATCTCATCCCAATTTGGCAAAGTCACCCTGGCCAGGATACTTTGGACAAAGACTTGCCACTCATCTGAGATTGAATTGAGGGCCAGTCTAACCAACTCGGACCCTTGAGGTGTGGACCCCACAGTTGCTAACTCATCCCAGGTCTCCTGAAGCTTCGTGAGGAACGGATCAATGCGCTCCCCCTTTTGCATCTGTGGAGATCTCAGTTTCTGCTCTAAGTACATCTTCTGTTGCTCGGAAGAACCTTGATATAGCATTGCCAAGGAAACCCACATCTCCTTAGCAGTCCCTTTGCTAGCAATGTGACAGACTGCATCATCCTTTATTCATCCAGGATCATCCTCTTGGCCTTCGCCATTTCTGCTCAGTACTTCTTCAGTGCATCTTGATCTGCAAGCATAGCCACCAGGTTGTCGACATAGGTCTTGAGAGAATGCTCATCTAGAAGGAATGACATCCTTGCCTTCCAGATGACGTAGTTGGATGCTCTATCTGTAATTTTCCTAAGTAGGAATACAAGTGATATACAAGCATACAATCAGTGCAGCTAACAGAAAAACGAAATAAACACTAAGCACCCATGGAAATTTTGGACATAAGGAGCTGCTGAGCCATTTTATTACTTCTTCAAGAGCAAAATACAATAGTAAATAGAATGGTACACCTGGGCTTGTCTCAAAGGACAAGCATGACCAAACCCAAGTGAGAAATAGTTGAACTAAAGGTTGCTACACCAACCTGCACTATGCTACCCAGAAAACTACTCTTTCTACTAACTTCAAAGGGCTGGAATCACTACTTCTCTTGCTCAAAAAATTATGACATTCAAACACCTAACTCCTTGGCCTAAACCGAAAAAACCCACAAAGGAATTTGGCTGGTTTAGACTTTTGAAATTTGACCCCCAAGAGCCCCACTTCAGTTGCAACTACAAAACTCGACTCGCTAGATTCTGACTGTAAAACCTCCTGGAAAGTGTCCAAAAATGCTAAGATGATCCCTCTTACAAATCCCCTAACTTCTCGGACGAGTTTCTGGGCTGTAGCCCTTGCCCTCAAGACCCACGAAATTGTTGAACTAGCCCTCTACATTGTCTCCCAGGCCTGGAACTTGAACTTTTGGGTTGTTGGCTTCTTTCGCTCCAAAACTTTCACTAAATGTTGGCCCGATGTTGTCCTTCAGATTCCTTGGCTCCTCCAGCAATTAGCTGATCCAATGTGGCTCAATCTCCCTCTATGTGTTCTCACTGTGGCCCAAAAATACGCATTTCCTGAGTGTAGTTGAGTGCTAGTGTTGTGGTAATTCCCCAGACCTCCTGAAAATGCTTGTGGAACTGCCTTCCTAGGGCAGGCACTTGAAGTCCCCCGAAGGTAAGGTTGAATCTCCCGCTTGAGAGATTCATGGCAAAACAACCAGTTGACTCAGCTAAGCAGTTGAGCAAACAGTCAAGTAAATTCGATATGCAAGGTGAATGAATTATCCAAATGAGCCTCCACCTCCTTTCGTCTTCATGGGCCTTTCTTGCCTCATGTGGGCCCATCCATTCAACAATTTGAATCCCATCCAAGCCATTTGAATGGCCTAGTTTGAATTCCCAAGTGGGTGGCCCCCCACCTTCCACTAGCAATCTAATTAAGCTGAAATTTCTCCTAAGTCCCTAAGTCGAAATTGTTGGGTCCTTTTCCTTAGCCAAAAATGTGCAAAAATGTGTAGAGATAACCTGTTACAAATGAGACTGAGAAGGGGCATGACAATCCTCCCCTCCCAAATGTTGCTTGCCCTCAAGCAACCTCAGCGATGGGTGCTCCAAAATGTGCTCACCTTCCTAGGTGGCATCCTCATCTGGCAAGGTCTTCCAGTGTACAAATAACTCCTTGATGGTCCTATTCCTCAGCTTCCTCTCCCTCCTCTCCAAGATGGTCTAAGGTTCCAAAACCAAGTGGCCCTTATCATCCAGTGGGGGTAACTCTACTGCTGCTGTGACCTACTGCCCCAGCACCTTTGTAAGGCACGAAACATGAAATACATTGTCAATCCTGCCCCTCGGAGGCAGCTCCAACTCATCGCCCACCTCCACAAATCATTTGATCACCCAGTATGGCCCATAGAAGTGGGGTTGTAGCTTCTCGGCCCTCTTTTGTGTCAATGTGGACTGCCTATACAGCTGTAGCCAGAGGTACACCAAGTCCCCCTCATCGAAATGCCTCTCTGTCTAGTGTCAATCTGCATACACCTTCTGCTGGTTTTATGTTATCACTAATTTATCCTTGAGAGCCTGGAGGATGTCTTGCCTCTCTTGGATCCAATCTTTGGCCTTTAGGGCCCGGATGTCTCCAAGAAAACATCAACAAAAGATAATGCATCATATCCATACAAGGCACGGAAAGCAGTCATAACAATGGACATGTGGTGTTGAATTTTCAAAGTCTATCCGTTAGAAAATTAATATGTATTTTGTTGGTTTATTTCTTCTACTTGTTTAAATTCGAACAAGTTATTTAATACATTTAACTACCAAAATAAACACAATACAATGGCAACATCTACAGATCATCAACTAAAAGAAAACAAGCACACAAGTGACACCATTATTTTTCAACAAATGTCCTCGGAAAACCCATTGCGGGAAAACCGGTGCAACTATTCAGAGGGTTATATTATTATGCAATCTATCTGAGTACAACTGGGTACCTAAACGGCTCACCCGATAGAGAAAAATATACGACAGTGATAGCTCTATATCCGGAAACAGGTATTCAGAAAATCTGTCACACGAAACCCCCTCTAGCACATCTGAAGCTTAGCGCTAGCCCTTCTGGCCTTTGCGTCAGCCTCTCTCTTACCTGCGTCAGCCCCAGGACCTTCTGCATTAGCCCTTTGAGGCACTACGTAGCCTCTAGGAGCCTCTACGTCACTCCCTCTCCCCTCTGCGTGGATGACGCAGTCTCTCTAGGCTTTGTGTTGCCCCTATTGGGCTCTGCGTAGCCTGGACTGACTGCTTCTCTCACTCTCTCTACTTTTGTGCTGGTCTCCCAGTATTGTCCTTCACTCTCTGCCTCATACTCATTACCCCTCCCTGCTAATCACTAATTCAACTTTGCTTAGCAACCCCGCTCTAGCAAAATGAATCACTGATCACTCTAGTGTGTTCTCCAACTGACCCTCAAGCCTCCTCTTATACTTTTCTCATTGGTCCTTCAATGGTCAAGATTAAATCTTTAATCAACAACTAAGATTATATTTGGCTTGATCCATGGCTTTTGGAACCTTCTAACCCAGTTTTATATTAATACCCATTAATATTTTATCTTTCCTAAGTTTAGACTTAGGAACTCCATTAAAAATATTAATTATTTTAATATCTCCCAAACCAGTTAGAATCTACCCAAACCATTTCTGGGTCTTGGAGATCTCATGTGCTTTAGCCTCTCCACCAATTTTCATGGCTAGAGCACATACGATGCTACCACAAATCAATACTCCCTCTTAGCGAGGACTTTGCTCTAGTAATACTCCTCACTGAGTATCACCCTGATTATCCAACACCGGTCCCTGTGCTCATACTAGGCCTCTCCGCACAACATCCTCTGCATTGTTCCATCCTGTACTGCTACCCATGGCTCTGCCACTGCCACCGCTGCATCCGTACGGCAGATCCCTCTGCATCCGTGCTGTTGTTGGTCCATCCTCCCAGCACTAAATTCCCTCTCATCATGTTGCATCATATTACTGCACTGCAACTCAGTTACTAAGAAGTAAGTAACTAATCCACCCAACTTCTGGCATCCTTGTCAGGCTAGAAACACTCCTGATGTTGAAGCTCCCCCTGCCGCTAACAAGTACTCCCTCTACTGACCTCTGTGTCGCTACAACAACTCCCTGCATCTCGCACCACTGCACACCTCTTTGTGGCATCCTGCACTAGTGCAACACTCTCGTGCCTCTCGCACTGTTGCAACCTGCTAGCCTCGCACGGCCCGGGGACTTCTGCACTGTAGCACTCTCTGCCACTTCATTTACATCTGTCTCTACCAACATCCGCCAGTCCTGCTACTCCTCTTCATGGCTCCCGTAGCAAGGTATAATCCAAGACGTTGGATACCTCAAGGATCCTGCCCTTCATCGCCTGTAGTCCTCCAGACTAAAGCTCGATGTCTCCCCACTTCTTCTCAAGTGGCAAGTTAGCTGGTCAGGGATCTACTTCAATCGACCGAGGAAGACATCTATCTGCTCTCCCTTCTGCATCTGGTATGCCCTTAGTTGATTCTCTAGGAGCATGTTCCTCTGCACGGAAGTATGCTGGTACATTGTCTTCAAGGTGTCCCACATCTCCTTTGTCGTTTCCTTCTCGGCAACATGTGGTACCACATGATCCTTGACCCCGTCAAGGATTGATGCACTTTGTCTTAGCCATTGCCTTCTCATACCTATCATTTGCTACCAGGTCAACTGTGATAGCCATCGTTCTCAAGGCAGAGCCCTTAATGCGATCTCTATCTAGAATGGACAAGATCTTGACCTTCCAGACCACAAGGTTGGACGGTCCATCCAGCCTGTCCTGATCTCTCAACCCATTCATGGCCATCTCGCTGCTCTTCTCTGACGACTCCTCCAAGTCTCTCTACTTCCCTCCTGGAAGTCCTTTCTTCAAATCTTGTTGAATCTCTCTTCTTCCCGTCTGGAAGTTCTCTTCTGGACTCTTTCTGAGTCCCGATTTCCCTCCTTGAAATCCTTTAGACAATGTCAAAATGACCCACTCTGATCGTCTGTACAACTGCAACACTGATCTAGATTCCTTGGCTAGAAATCCACCTCGGCAGCAACTCCCTCCACCTTGGTCTTGCCCTGTTAGGTATTGTTTTGACCACATTACTCCACCAGCTTTGCTCCGCAAACTACCCACAGCCTCCTATGCCCCAACAACTGAAGGATTGAGCCTCTTGGCTTTGCGCAATCGCCCCACTGGAAAAACAGCTCCCTCAGCCAACTGCGTCAGCCCACCTGGCCTCTGCTTAAATAATATGCCTCCGAGTTTGAGAACTCCTAAAACTCCTCTACAACTTTAGTAGTAGTAGCAAAACTACAAATCATTGATCAACATGGTCACTCATGAAACTCATCATTGGCTAAACGCTACTAGAAATACAAAAACATCATCAACAAGAGATACATGAACATCATCTAGCTCAAAGTCTTTAGACTTGGATTGCTCAACCTTATAACATGCTACAAATTGAAAAGGTTTAACATGCCTAACCAATGATTTTGGATTGAGTGAAGTGTTCATCTCCTCAACCTTGTAATGTGGCAAAAAAAGATTAGCATGCCTAACTAGTTGTTTTCCATTCAGTGAAGGGTGCATTCTTGTTAAGACATTGGTAGAGGAGTTCAACAATCAGTACCACCATCAACAAAGTTCAACAATCAATGCCATCACGATCAAGGTTCTTAAAAGGCTTCATACTCTTGATCAAATGCCAATCTCATACCCTCACGCATGATAGAATCAAATGGAAACATTGCAAACCCCCAAACCATGAAATCTTGAAAACCATTAAGCCTACTGAATTTTGAGTGAAATCTAAAATTCCAGTTTCTCCATATGAAATCCAATGAGGTCAAAACCACTCTCAAACATCCTAAGTCATTTCACGATAATGTTAAAAATTTAAGTAAAAGGATGAAAATGAAAATTAAAGGAAATGTCACTTTTACTTTAAGAATTTAACATTACCACTAATTGCCAACATTGTTAGGGTTGAGATGTGTTAGGAAAATGAGAGGGTAGGCATGTTTTTCTTGGAGGGACTATTTTTGGAGGAAAACAACCCCAAATTTCCCTCAAAATAGCTTCAAAACTCACAAAAACACATTTTGTGGGGGTTATAGTTGCCCGGTATTAAATTGAGGTATGTTGTATGCTTAGAGCAATTTATTTCAATTTTCATAGTTAGCTCAATATCTTTTCCAGATTAGCAATCACATCAGCATTAAAGTAAACTGCAGATAGAACATAAACATAAATTGCAAAAGACAAGCCAAGACAAGAGGACACAAGATGTGGCACTAGCCAAGGATAAACCCCAATGTGGGGAAACCCCTGATCAATTTTTCTTTTATGTTCTTCAATAGTTCAGCAGAGGGAGAGAGAGATAGTAAATTTACAATAGAAGTCAACACTTTGACTTATCTAGATAAGAGCAGAGATCATCTCTAGGAAGATGATACATGAGATCAGTTGAAGACATGCTGCTTCAATTGATTCTCCAAGGTGACTCCTTCACCTCTCATTGCGCTGCATCTCGTCATCATGTTGCACCTCACCGTGTTGCACCATGCTCCACCCATTATCACAATGTTGCATCTCATCATGCTTTACTAATCATGACTATACCCTATCCTTGTTGCGATATAAGAGCCTCCTTTTTTGGCAGCGAAGATTCTTCTCCATGAATGTAGATGAGGGCAGCGTATAGATCTCTTCGTCTAGGGCTAGGGCAAACCTCCCAGATCAGCGTATTCTCTTAGGGATTCTTCCTTCCATTAAAACCCAAACGAATGGAGAAGAAGAAATCACAAGAGAGTTGTGAGTGTGTCCAAATGACTTTCAAGGCACCTCGATTTATACTAAAACATTGAGAACATGTGGGGTTTACTTGGTTGCTCGCTGACCTAGATGAATTGTCACATAACGCAAATAAATTCATATCTCCATGAATACTTATCGAAATTGGATGATCTTTAGATCAATCCTACACCTCTCGATGAGAGGGATCCAAAAAAAATATCAACTATTATTAATAAGATGACCCACATGGAGTTTGGCCCTAGTTGCCAATTTTAACACTCCCTCTCTACTGGGGAGAACTTCATCCGTTGATCCATCTGCCAGACTGTACTATCTCTACCATTAGTGCCCTACATTGCTCTCCTCTACTCTGTTGAGCTCTGTTCTACTCTGCTCTTCTCGGCTGAGCTCTGCGCTGCTTTGCTCTTCTTTGTTGAGCTCTGCTCTGCTAAGCTCTGCTCTACTGAGCTCTACTCTGTTGAACTCTGCTCTGCTCTGCTGAACCATGAAGAAGAAGAATTGATCGAGAATGTCTCATACCATTCTCTACTGACCCAAAGTCAGTTTTATTGATCCTAGATCAATATCACATGAGAGTGCCTCAAGCCACTCATACTGATCCCAGATCAATGGAGGTCACCCTAGCATAGGGAGTATAGTAGATACAACGATGTGTCCATCGATAGTACTACTATGGTCCCTAACCCCATTTCCCTGCTCATTGATCATATGAGAGGTACTTCCCATGAGTCCCAGACTACATGGGTAGGATGCCTCGACGGGAGAAACAATCATCCTGTGCCTAAGTCGCCTCGGGGTATCACAGGGGAACGCTGAGCCATACACCCTATACACTGTTAAACCATGAAGAAGAAGAATTGATCGAGAATGTCTCATAGCATTTTCTACTAACCCGAAGTCAGTTTTATTGATCCCAGATCAATATCACAAGAGTGTCTCAAACCACTCATACTGATCCCAGATCAATGGAGGTCATCCTAGTAGAGGGAGTATAGTAGATACAACGATGCGTCCATCGATAGTACTATTATGGTCCCTAACCCCATTTCCCTGCTCGATCAGATGAGAGGTACTTCCCATGAGTCCCAGACTGCATGGGTAGGATGCCTCGACAAGAGAAACAATCATTCTGTCCCTATGTCGCCTCGAGGTATCACAGGGGAAGGCTAAGCCATACACCCGATATACAATGCACCATTAGGCGAGGGTGAGTTGCCCTATGCTTGCGTGTTGCTCCAGTAGTACCCCAAGCCCAACGGAGCTCCTAGAACTCAATGCATGCAACATGCAGGACCCTCATAAGAGGGTCTCTCAACAACTCCAAGTCGTTCGGGAAAGTCACAAATTTAATCTTTCCCTAGGGTTTTGACAGAATGTCTGCGACTTGTACATCAGTCTCAATGTGATGGAGCCTCCTCGCTCATCAACGTACCATATCCCTGATAAGGTAGTATCTAATGTCTATCTGTTGGAGCAATCGAATCCCCCCCTGGTTGACACAGGAGATCACGATGGTATCCATCATGTGTACAAACAGCTCACTGAAGAGCTTCCACAACCAAGCAGCTTCATATGAGATCATACTCATAGCTATCTATTTTGTATCGGCAGTGCTTATAGCAATCAACTTCAACTTCCTGCTCATCCATGATATCGAAGCAGAATCCAAAGAGAACTAGCACTCGTGCTCTTGCGATCCTCCACACTGCCTGCCTAGTCAGCATTCGAATAATCATGCAGCTTCACATTTCTGGCAGTGTATCTCAATTCATGAGAGATTGTGCCCCGAAGATATCTCAGAAGATTCTTGGCACCAATCCAGTGAGGTTCAACCATATATGAGCTCATCATGCTAACTGCAAAACATATGTCCAGACGGAAGTTCACCAAGAACATCAATGCGAATGAGTTTAGGAAACTCAGAGGCATTTCCCAAATCTGGTCCGGCATCACTACCATATAACTTCTTGAAAGTTAAGGTCCTCGAGGTAGTCATGGGCTTACAGTTTACCGTTCCACATCCGGATTCCAACTCCCTCTTACTTCTGCAAATGAGAGGGTCTGCACCTGTCAAAAATAGGTTGTCCTCATAAGGTGCCAGTATGAGAGGTCTATCATCCACAACCTTCAAGCAAAGGTTTGGATCGGCTTCACTCCTAGTGAATCTCAGCTCATCAGACTACTATCAATCCTCTCATACTATGCCCGGGGTGTTTTTCTTCAAGCCATATAGGACTTTCTTCCACCTGTATACATGAGATTCCCGATCATGAATCTCAAACTCCTCGGGTTGTTCCAAACCTGTGGACCTGCTACATAAGGGGAATGGTCCCCTTGTAAGATTTTCATTTTGTACATCTCAGACATGTACCTTCATGTTCTTCTTGAATTCAGGCATCCCTGTCACCATGTGACTCACATCGGGTAGGGCCCCATAAGTAGACCTCCTGTGTTATAGATGAGATATGTCAATTGACATGATCCCTAATGGACCATCCTGCAACTTGATACAAATTGCAACACTAAACCCATGAGAAAAAGCATCTTTGAAAATTCTATTTTCAAACATGTACCTTTCCATCGATGAATGCCCCTGAAACCTTTGACTTCCATTGCTGAAATGAACACCAAGTTCTTCTTGCGATCAGGTACATAAAAGAGATTTTGTAAATGAATCGAGTTACCCTCATTCAATTGAGGGGTAACATTTCCTACACCCTTTCCAGGATAGGTGGCATCGACTCCAAGTATAATCCCACGATTGTTTCCATCTCTTACCAAATTCGAGAGAGCACCCTTCTATTCGATGAAGTGCTTTGAAGCACTATAATCAATAAGCCAAATTCCCACAAAATTTGAAGGAGAGGGCCAATACAAGATAACGGTTCTTTATTTTATCAAAAACAACATTTGATTCTTCATACCTAGGGTTCCTTGCTTTCTTTGAAGAGTTGGCCATTTCCTTGATGACCTGCATTACCTGTCATTCCTCTAATCATTGAGGATGTCCTTGGAATGATTGTTATCATCATCAAGTGATGTGTTCCTGCCATTCAGACACTCCTTCGCATAATGGCCGAACTTATTGCAAACAAGGCATCTGTCTTTCTTTCCACCCTTAGATCCAGACTTCCCATTGAAGTGATCTTTAGGCCATCAGAAACTTCCACTACGCCATTCTGATAATATTCTCTGCTTCAACCTCCACCCTTGGTGAATTTGAAGAGGGATGAGAAAACCATTGATCCTTTTGTCCTTTCCCAACTGTCTTCAGCGATTGCTCTTTCACTCTTGCTTGGGCTTTGTCTTCACCTCAGCTCTGATACCATGTTATGTTGAGGTATGTTCTATGCTTAGAGAAATTTATTTCAATTTTCATATTTATCTCAATATCTTTAACAAATTAGCAATCACATCAGCATTAAAGTAAATTGCAGATAGAACATAAACATAAATCGCAGAAGACAAGCCAAGACAAGAGGACACAAGATGTGGCGCTAGCCAGGGACAAACCCCAATATGGGGAAACCCTTGATCAATTCTTCTTTTATGTTCCTCAATAGTTCAGCAGAGAGAGAGAGAGGGATAGTACATTTACAACAGAAGTCAACACTTTGAATTATCTAGATAAGAGCATAAATCATCTCTAGGAAGATGATACATGAGATCAGTTGAAGACATGTTGCTTCAACTGATTCTCCAAGGTGACTACTTCACCTCTCATTGCGCTGCATCTCATCATCATGCTGCACCTCACCGTGTTGCACCATGCTGCACCTGTCATCACAATGTTGCACCTCATCATGCTTTACTAATCATGACTGTACCCATCACTATACTGCATCTCCTCTTGTTGCACTATGATGAGCTCTTCATTACACTATGCTGCACCCAAATGCATGCTGCAATACCTCAGCATCTTGTTGTTGCTTCCATCACATCATGTTGCACTATGCATCACTATGTTGCACCCCTGTTATTGTGCATTATGTTGCATTATCATACATTTGTAGTATACCATGTTGTTGCTTCCATCACAACATGTTGCACCCCTTTTCATTCATTCATGTTGTCTTCAGCACCTTACTGCCCCATGCTGCCCATGCACCTTATTCCATTGTGCTGCACCTAAATATCATTGTGTTGCACCGAAGTCAAACTTTAATCCTCCATGTTGCTGGTTATGGCCTGCGGCCTAGCCCAGCAGCAAGACAACCCAACTATCTTTAAATCTTCTCTTGCACACTCAGCAGTTAAGGTACACAAGACCCCTCCTAAGACTGCGGTCTAGAACAGTGTTAAGGTCTTCACCATAACTTCAACTTGGCTGCATTTAGGGCAACTTCAATATAACAGCGTACATGACTATTACCTACAACCAAGACATCATAGAGGGCAGCTAGATCCATGACAGCGTTTAGGTCTCTCTTCTAAGTCTACATTTTAGGTGGCATCTTCTTTAGGCAGCGTAGCTTCTTCTTACCCAAGACAGTAACTATGTCTAGGGCATCTCCTTTCCCTTTAGTCCTGTGGCTAGGGCATTCTGCCTTCATGACTGTGTTAGGGACAGTGTTAGGTCAATTATGACTATGCCTTGATCTTGTAGAGAACAGCAATTAGGGCATCTCTTAGCCCTGTGTTTCCCACACTGTTCTTCCAATTATGACAGCGTATTAAGATCAGATCAAGGTTCTCTTCTTGCTGTGTTTGAGGGTTTCTTTTAGGACAACGTTAGGGCTGTTAGGGCTTCTCTATACCAGCATTGAACCCTATCCTTGTTGCGATATAAGAGCCTCCTTTTTGAGCAGCGAAGATTCATCTCCCTCAACGTAGATGAGGGCAGTGTATAGATCTCTTCGTCTAGGGCTAGGGCAAACCTCCTAGATCAGTGTATTCTCTTAGGGATTCTTCCTTCCATTAAAACCCAAACGAATGGAGAGGAAGAGATCACAAGAGAGTTGTGAGTGTGTCCAAATGACTTTCAAGGTACCTCTATTTATTACTAAAACGTTGAGAACATGTGGGGTTTATTTGGTTACTGGCCGACCTTGACAAATTGTCCTATAACACAAATAAATTCATATCTGCATGAATACTTATTGGAATCGAATGATCTTTAGATAAATCCTACACCTCTCGATGAGAGGGATCCAAGAAAAATATCTGTTGCCATTAATAAGATGACCCACATGGAGTTTGGCCCTACTTTCCAATTTTAACACCCTTGCAATAAACTAGTCGCTCTAGGACAAAACCGGCCGGCAAGGACCAGTTAGGGCAAAAAAAGACAAAATGAGGAGGTAAAACAAGTTTTTAGGTTGGTTTGACCCAGTGGGCTTGATAACCAGCCGATTTGACTGATTACCGGTTCAGACCGACCGATTTTTAAAACACTACTCTTTGCCTCGTACTCATTGCCCCTCGCTGCTAATCACTAATTCAACTTTGCTTAGCAACACCGCTCTAGCAAAATGAAGGACTGATCACTCTGGTGTGTTCTCCAACTAACCCTCAAGCTTCCTCTTATACTTTTATCATTGGTCCTTCAACGGTCGAGATTAAATCTCTAATCAACGACTAAGATTAGATTTGGCTTGATCCATGACTTTTGGAACCTTCTAACCCAATTTTATATTAATACCCATTAATATTTTATTTTTCCTAAGTTTAGACTTAGTAACTCCATTAAAAATATTACTTATTTTAATATCTCCCAAACCAGTTAGAATTTGCCCAAACCATTTCTAGTTCATGGAGATCTCATGTGCTTTAGCCTCTCCACCAATTTTCATGGCTAGAGCACATCCGATGCTACCACAAATCAACACTCCCTCTTAGCGAGGACTGTGCTCTAGTAATACTCCTTAATGAGTATCACCCACACAACATCCTTTGAACTACTGCATCCTGTACTGCTGCCCATGGCTCTGCAACTGCCACTGCTACATCTGTATGGCAGCTCCCTCTGCATCTGTGCTACTGCTGGTCCATCCTCCCAGCACTACAGCTGCACTGCATCCCCTCTCATCATGCTGCATCGTGCTACTGCACTGCAACTCAGTTACTGAGAAGTAAGTAACTGATCCACCCAACTTTTGACATCCCTGTCAGGCTAGAAACACTCCCGATGTTGAAGCTCCCTCTACCGCTAACAAGTGCTCCCTCTACTGACCTCTATGTTGTTGCAACAACTCCCTGTATCTCGCACCGTTGCACACCTCTTTGTGCCATCCTGCACTAGTGCAACAGTTCCATGCCTCTCGCACTATTGTAGCCTGCTAGCCTCACGCTGCCCCCGGGACTTTTGCACTATAGCACTATCTGTCGCTTCATTCGCATCGGTCTCTATTGACATCTACCAGTCCTGCTACTCCTCTTCGGGGCTCGCGTAGGAAGGTATAATCCAAGAGGTTGGGTACCTCAAGGATCCTGCCCCTCATCTCCTATAGTCCTCCAGTCTACAACTCGATGTCTCCCCACTTCTTCTCAAGTGGCACATGAGCACTCATGGCACAATCTTCTTCCTCCTCGACTAATTTCTCCACCCTTGCTGACGCTGCCTTGGACTCAGAAGCCTCTCCCTTGTTCTTCTTCCTCGGACGCTGGTTCGGAAAATGACCTAGTTCCCCACAGTGGAAACACTTGACCTTGAAGAGGTCCTTCTTCTTCTTCTTCTCTTGCTTTCCCGCAGATGCTAGAGCCACATCCTCTTCTTCACCCTTCTTGATTCTGACCCCTTTGCCGCTACTCCCCGGCTTGGTCAGTCGTCTGATCTCTTCTTGATGAAGAGCCGCCCACAGTTCTTCCCAATCCGAAAGACTCGTCCTGCCTAGTATGCTTTGGACAAATACCTCCCAATCCTCTGAGACTGCGTTCAGTGCGGTCCTCACCATCAATTCCTCATTCTGCGTGGCCCCTATGGAAGTTCGCTGGTAACAGATCTCCTTCAATCGACCGAGGAAGACATATATCCGCTCTCCCTTCTACATCTAGTATGCCCTTAGTTGATTCTCCAGGAGCATCTTCCTCCGCACAGAAGTATGTCGGTACAATGTCTTCAAGGTGTCCCACATCTGCCTTGTCGTTTCCTTCTTGGCAATATGTGGTACCACATGATCCTTGACCCCATCAAGGATGATGCACTTTCCCTTAGCCATTGCCTTCTCATGCCTATCATTTGCTACCAGGTCAACTGAGAACGCTATAGTTTTCAAGGCGAAGCCCTTGATGCAATGTCTGTCTAAAACGGACAAGATCCTAGCCTTCCAGACCACAAAGTTGGACACTTAGTCCAGCATGTCCTGATCTCTTAGCCCATTCATGGCCATCTTGCTACTCTTCTCTGACGACTCCTCTGAGTCTCTCTACTTCCCTCCTAGAAGTCCTTTGTTCAACTCCTGCTGAGTCCCTCTACTTTCCGTCTGGAAGTTTGCTTCTGGGCTCCCTCTGGGTCCCCATCTCCCCCTTGGAAATCCTTCTGCCAACGTCAAGTTGCCCCACTCTGATCGTCTATGCAACTGCAACACTGATCCGGATTCCTTAGCTAGAAATCCGCCTCGGCATCAACTTCCTCCACCTTGGTCTTGCCCTGTTAAGTATTGTTTTGACCCTAGGTTGCACGAAACGGGGAAACGGGTACGAGTTTCCGAAACGGGAAGCGATACGAAACGCGACCTCCCCAAATATTGGAAACGGGGAAACGCGAATATATATATATATATATATATATCAAATGTTCACCAAGGTTCGGGACGAGGGGCGAGGGAAGCAGGGGGCGCGGGAGCGGCCTATGCAAAAGCTCCCTACCATTTTTTAGAAACGTGGGAGCGTCGGTCTTAAAAATTTATAAATAAAATATAATTTATTAATTGAGGTCCACTATGACAATTTGGTTTGAACTGAAAAGTACAAAGCATGATCAGTGATATGAAATCATTTGACATTATCCAAATTTATAATATCATATAAAATAATAAATTTAAAATTCTAATTTATAATCATACATCAATGATCATACATTACGATTAAAGTTTAAAGTTTAAAGTTATATTCCCTGAGTTAAAGAATTTAGAATCCCTGGAGCAAGAAAGCAATTAATTTGAAAATTTACACAATCCTTCTTAGAAGAAAACTTAAACAAAGAGAAAATGTCCTTCTTAGAAGAAAACTTAAACATAGAGAGAACTCAGAACTATAGTGGATTATGTATAATGATTTTGAGAAACTGGACTTCTAAGTTCTTGACATATTAGTTAGGCAGGCCGTAGATTTTCAACTGATAATATTAATATATGAATAGCCTATTTGGCGGTGCTTCCGTAGGACTAGCCCATAGGTCTGATATACCTTCACAATTTTGTTTTAGATACTGCTAACCTAGAGAAAAAGTCTAAAAGAAATCATTTTTGGAACTTGGACTAAACGAAACCTGGATGCTTTTTCCACAGGTAGAGACCAGTCACCATAGGCCTAATATAGTAATAGGCTGACTGTCTATTTTTTATTTAGTTCCCAGGTAACCATTGCGACAGCCATAACCTTGTGCCATAGATTTTTCCATCGTCAATCTCATGCAAAAATGGTAGACACGTAAGTGGAAGTTACTTTCTTCTTTTCATGTTGTTAGACAGCTTAGTTAGTTTCCATTTTACAGATCCTGCTGGTTTCTTTCTTTAAGCGAATGTATGTTTTGAACCCTTTAAGTTCTCATGGGATCAAAATTAGATGTCAGGGCAGAATTTTGAGAAATCATATAGGAAAGTAGTTGGGTGGCTGGTGGAATATTAACATTCTGTATTTTAATCAGGTCTTATTATATCAACAATATTATATTTCAGTCAGGTCTCATCAACACAACGCATGGTAGTCAAGGAGGCAGTGTTTTAAGTTTTTACAAGTCGGATTTGTCACCCATACTTGTGGTTAATTGGTTCCTGGAAACAAAATAGTCAGATCCACCTTTTAGAACATGTGACAGTAGGCTCTTTTCCTAAACCTACTATCACCATGAATGGGGAGAGCCCATATTGAACCGATTCAAGGTCTTGGTTTTCCTAGCTTGCACTTTCAACAAATTGTATTAATTCACTGACCTTTTTTAGGTAATTTACCTTTTGTATACAATTCCTAATACAATCAATAATGATACAGGCACTGTTTATTAAATATAGTATGCAATTTAATTTGAGATCTTGCTAACTTAGTGGCAAAAGAAGCCATTTTTGGGGACGTGGACTTAAACTGCCTATCTTTCCATAGATCTAACCCACTGGACTGATATAGCTTAACAATCGTATTTCAGATCTTGCCAACCTAGTGTAAAAAATATTTAAATAAGTCATTTTTGGCACTTCGACTCAACCTGAGAGGCTTGTTAATTACCAAACTAGTTCTTGACATAAAACTTTAAGTTACTACAGCGAAGTTCTAGAGCGAGGGAATGGATTCCATCGTGCAATTGCAAAGGGTCATGACTCATTACAATATATACACATTGAGAAGCTACATTCAACTCACAATCTTCAGCACAATCAAGACTCAAGTTTGATTGACACTGCTCTGAGACAGACGTTGTGATGATTGTCCAAAAGCATTCTTACGCTATTACGCAGGCGACAGTGGCAAAAGCTCATGAAATGAACTGTTACTAACCTGTTAAGCTGTAGCAGTCCGCTCCTAGCACACAGGCTACTCACACGATGCTTGAAGGGAGTTGTTGTTCGCACAATGCTTGATGGGAGCTGTCAGCTGCTGCTTGTAGGACGCTTGACCAGAGGGAGGGAGGAGTTTTGGAATGATGAATCCGAACAATGAAATCCAACGCTGTGAGTGGAGCGCTCAGCGAACTTGCAAACGTTGTGAGTGTGTTGTTCATGGTTCAGGGTGTCGGTTTTATAACATGAAACAACGATTTTCCAAAACCCTAAACGTTAATTAACTCTTAATTAAAGATTAAGTTCAGCGTTTAGTTAATTAAAATGGTTTTTAATGCATTAAAGGTTGTGGCCCCACAACCCCCCTCGTCCCCCCACGTTCCCCTCTCGCCCCCCTCGATCCCCACTCGTCCCCCATGTTCCCTCTCGCCCCCCTCGTCCCCAGTCCCCTCTCGCCCCCCCGTCCCCTCTCGTCCCCTCACATCCCCCCACGTCCCCCTTTTTGCAAACGCCCCCTCAAGGAAGGCAAACGTTTCCTTGGCACGTCCCCCTAAGTTTCCTCCATTTTGGGAGCATGGGGAAACGTCCCCTACTCGTCCCCAAGTCCCCGGAGCGCGGGGGAGCGAGGAAACTAGACCCCTGGGGGGGGCGAGTCCCCGTGGAACACACATATATATATATATGTGTGTGTTTGTGTGTGTGTGTGTGTGTGTGTGTGTGTGTGTGTGCAATCATAAAGCACAAATGATACATTATAATTTATTAAATTTAAACATTAAGATTAACTTTACATCACATTTACTCATGAATGATCACATAATGAAAATAAAAATATCGGAATATCCAAAAGCAACCTTTATTATATATCCAAATCTCAAAATCAGCCTTTATTTATATTAATATATGAGGTTGCAAGTACAATAAAGACTATAAGGCTGCAAGAGACAGATCCAAATCAGGATTTTCTACATCCACATCCCATTCTTTAGAAGGACCACTATTGTATTGGGAGTCTCCTACATAATCGAACGACCTTAGTGCTCTTGATTAAATACAAGTTTCATACCCTAGTACCCTACATGCTCTTGATTATTGGGAGTTTCCCCTGCATAGAGGGAGTACATGATAAAATCCAAAGGAAACATTGCAATCCCCCTAATCCTGAAATCCTGAAAAATAGATAAGTCTGCTGGGTATGCCTCAAACTTCCTGATGAACTGCATATCAACACTAGGGCAAAAATTCACTTTTATAACTTTAGACACACATCTAGAAGCAACTAGAAGTCACCAGCATACCCTAAAAATAAATTAAAAAAAACACAAGTAAATGCTGAAACGCGGGTCGTACGGCCGTGAAACGTGTTTCTGGCCGTACTGGCCACGTTTCAGTTTCGTGAAATGTGGCAGTACGGTCGAAAACGCGTTTCACCATTTCGTACCAGTTTTCGTACGGAAACATACCCCTGCCCCACGTTTCCTGCAACATATTTTTGACCACAGTACCCCACCAGCCTTGCTCTAGAAACTACCCACAGCCTCCTATGACCCAACAACTAACGGATTGAGTCTCTTGGCTCTACCTAATCCCGGCACCGACAAAACAACTCCCTCACCCGACTGCGTCAGCCCACCTGACCTCTGCGTGGCTCTGCATGAGCCTGTTTCTACCCTCAGCCTCTTCAATGCCTCTCTCTAGCCCAACTGATGACGGACTCCCTGTGCATCACTCCTTCCTCTGTTGCTTTCTACAAGGATCAGCTTTGTCACTTGGGATAGTTGAATTTATTGCAAATGCTCTAGTAAGCTGATGCCTTCAATTTTCCAGTGATCTGCAACCTCCCTCTAATACCATGTTGAATTTTCTACGACTATCCGTTAGAAAATTAATATGTATTCTACTATTTTATTTCTTCTACTTGTTTAAATTTGAACAAGTTATTTAATACATTTAATACCAAAATAAACACAATACAGTCACAACATCTAGAGATCATCAACTGAAAGAAGAAAAGCACACAAGTGACTTAGTTATTTTTGGACAAATGTTCCCAGAAAAACCCAATGCAGGAAAACCGGTGCATCTATTCAAAGGGTTATATTATCATGCAGTCTATCTGAGTACAATTGGGTGCCTAACCAGCTCACCCAACAAAGAAAATATACAGCAGCAATACCTATATATCCGAAAACAGGTATTCAGAAAACCTTGTTACACAGCAATTTGTCACCGTCCCTGTTACCCCTTCTCCCGCACCTTGGAGGACTCGTTCCGGGACCTGTGAGAAGTGACATGACCTGGACACACTTGCATTATATTCCCCTAGACATGAACTTCATATGCCCTGAAGACACCTTCTGCAAAATACCCATAAAAATAGCCTTTTTTCCATTGGCGTGGGTTCATTGTGTATCACTCGCGCCAATGGGGGAAATCCTCCAAAGAGGGCGCGCCAGCTGGTGCTCTGTCTCAGAGTCGCACTCGTGCCAGCCAAGTTAGGTAATGTTTTTAACAAACAAACCTCCGAAGGTTCTTCCTAACCCACTCATAAACTGAATCCATCTTGAGTTGGTTTAGTTTGGCTTCGAATCTCCATAGAAGGGAAGTTGTTTGCCACCTTCTCATGGAAACTTCTTAGTGATAAAGCCAATCCCATGAATATTGTGGATGATCCTAACTCCTTCCCCTCTATCTATAAAAGCTTGTCCTTTTTCCTTTGACAAGCTAGTTCCAAGTTCTAGTTTTCAAGTCCCAAAGTCTGAGAATTACTAAGTCCATGCTGCAAGAATCCTTCTTCATTCCCATAAGGCTAAATCTAAAGTGAGGAGATTCTTGTCCAAGTAACCAAGGAGAGAGAGGCTTGCTCCCCATTCCCAACAAGCTTTGCAAGGCATGTGCTGCTGATCACCCAGCCAAAGGAGGATTTGACGTCAGAACTATGGTTGTATTCTTCTTTGTTTATCAATAATAATAGACGACTATCATTATGGTTCCACTCTTATTGTCTTTGTAATGATGATTGAGTTATATCCTTTCTGACTGGTATATAGTTGCATCTATTGGATTTTATGCTTGTGTTTGTGTCGTTCTTTGCATGTGCAGGTGTGTCGTTCTTTGCATGTGCAGGTGTCCATTCACGAGGATCGTGGGGATCGTGACCAGCCGGAGCAAAGGAACGGGAGCGTCGACTCTTCCACAAGTACTAGCGTTGGAATCCAGGTAGGCCCTCATCATTGGTGCTTAATTTGCAATTAGGAACCTGCGTCTTAGCGTTGTTTGATTGTTGCTAGACCCCATTTGGGCTAGTAGGGATCGCCTCTGTCCGCAGAGGGGATTTACCTCCACAACAATTTGGCGACTCCGCTGGGGAGTTGGCTTTTTGTCTTGTTGTTTGTTTTGTCTTTTTTTTTTATTTGTAAAACTTTAGACGGAGCCTGAAGTACGGCCAGATAGCCTTCGAAACGCTAATTGCTCGCATTGCAAAGTAGAGCAATTCCACTTCAGTCCACTCTTTTGGTTTACGACTGAACGGATTGAATCGCTTTGTTCTGTGTTGTGTCTTGTTTCTCCTGCTTGGTTAGCCGTCTGGGTTGAGTCCTGTGTTGCTTCTTGCCCCTTGGTGTACCTGGGTACTGTTGACTTAGCTTTGGCTCGTTTGTTTTTTATTTTTCCATAGCAAACTCGGCTGGTGCTCTTTTATAGCATTACAGTCACGCCAGTTGGCGCTAGTTGCTCATTGACAACCCGCGCCAATCCCTGAAAGGCGCTAGTTGCAGCCTAACAGTCGCGCCAGGCCTGGGAACTTTTGAAGTTTCCTTGGCTGTGAGCCCTCTGAGCTTGGTTTTGGTTCTGGGTACCTTTTTTAGACTACTTGAGTGTGTTGAGTGTGATTTGACTGGCTTTGATCATTACCCTTTGGGTGTTTTCCTTTTTCCATCGATTTCACATTTCTAGCCCTAGGGCATCTAGTGGCTTTGTGTGTCAAGCCTTTCTCAGGTGTTTTGATCTTCTATTGGTCCAGTTGACTCTATGATTACTCCCTTGCACTTGTTTGGTGGTTGTAAATCGTTTTATTGCGTTATTTGGGTGACTTGCTTCGTTTTCACTTGAATTCCGCTTTGTCTCACTTTGAGCCTAGATTACACAGCTCATTGGTCTCTTTGGGATTTTTCTTGTTCTTTGGAGGTTTGCTCTGTGATTTAGGGAACTGAATGTGCTTGCATTGAATAGAATTTGTTTGTTATTATTTCTCAAAGTTGTTTAGTGCATTTTGCCATCAACAAAAGAAAAAATCTCTTTTGCTTTGTATTAGTTAATGAGAATTAGAAGCTTTTCATTTTGACTAGTGATTAGTGATCTTGAAGGAAAGTTTGTTAATTTCCATTAGCTGCATTAGGGAAGTTCTTTGTTGTTTTGTGATCACTTCGTTTGCGTGAAAGCTCTCAAACCCTCTTGTAACTAACATTCATCGAATGAAATGACATATTTTGGCATATAGTTTGCATTAGGGAATTTTGAGATATTACATATGGTAAGGCCTGAAAACTGAAACCTAATACAAGATCAACTTTAAAATGAACTGAATAAATCTAACAACGCATTGGAACATAACGCTCACTTTTTAGAGGTCTAGGCTAGAGACGTGCTCCGGCATCGTTAAACCTAGTCACTTTGTTTCCACTCAAGGTTGGGTGATTCCTCCTTTTGTGACTCAATAGTGGTTCTAGTACACGACTTTGTTCTCCCACGTACCGTCGAGTATATGGGGAGACCCACTAGGTTATCATCCTTTATCCATAGGAAGTCGTGTCTGCCGCCTTACGACCCGTAACGCACCGAACACAACATTCGGGAAGATTGATTGCCATACAGAAAGTCCTTGGTTTCATAACGATTGCCAAGGTGTATATGCAGTTTTATGGATTGTCTGGTAAACCTTTTGCCTAGTTCTCCAGAGTAGTCACTTTTTGATCCTTTTTCGGACTCCCTAAAAGAAAAGGCTCACCTGAGCATTTGTCACTTTCGGGCTCACTAAACATTCGAAGGCGACTAGAGTCATCTTTTTGTCCTTTTCTCGACTCTTTAAAGATGAAAAGGTCAAGTTATGTCCTTGTGTCTTAAAACTTATTCGGCCACGTTCACACTTACCTTGTTAGATCTTGTTTGCGTTAGTTTGAGTAGGGTCTTTTCTTGTTAGTTTGTCTAGGACTTTTTGAATCGAATCATCCTGGCGAAACCATCAATCCCGTCTCCCGTCCCTAGTGACCAAGGGTCTCCTTCTTCTGCAGCTCCCGAGACATCGGTTTGTGGTGACACTTTTCCTGTTATTCCGAGTGTCCAACCATTGAACTCTCATGCTCCAGAAGACGATTTTCACGATCTATATTGGAACCCTATTTGGGAGCCTTCCGAAGAGGATACTACTTTTACTCCTACTGGTGTTTCGGTCCCAATGTCTTCCTCTGACATGGATGGCACATCTCCTATCGCGAGTGAGACACCTATTGTGACGAGTGTCGAAACTCCTGTTTTGGCCGTAACCCCGGCTGTAACCCCGCCCTTCACTATCACCCCCCTCGGTGTCACGTTGCCCTTGCGCTATAGGGCTTTGAGGGATGTTATGGGTTCTAGGAACTCCTCCTCAGGTACCATGTGGGATCACAACATCACTCCCACTACGGGATCTTTTATTCCACAAGTTCACAATACAGTTGTCACTTCAGTCCCCACTATTCCGACTGTTTGTGTAGCGTCTTCAACACCGGTTGTTAGTGTCGTTATGGCATCTTCGATTGTAACTACTGTTGCTGGTCTATCCCACAGTTCAGTAAATAGTGGCCAGTCGGTACCTACACCCAGAGTTGTCCATCCTGCATTTAGTGCCCCACCTTCTTCTGGTTCCATTCCAGCAAGGGAGGCATACAATCAGTACTTGCACGCCATCCAGAATCCGGGGGCAAGGTCCAAATCATTATTATGACCCCGTAGGGCATCATTTGTATATTGGATCCTTGCCATCTCAGCCTGCGGTTGAGGTCTCAGTCCCGTTAAGTGTTGCTTGGGGTACCACTCGTTATGGTGGTGGCCAAGCACCTCTTTCGGATCAAGGACCGTCTTATCAAGGAAAGTCTTATCAAGGACCATCTTATCAAGTTCAATCGTCTTACACGCAGCCTTCTTATGGGTAGCAGTATTACGGGCAATCCTATCCAGGGCAACCTGGAGGCCCACAAGGACAACCCTTTCAGGGACAACCTCCGGCCTATGGTGGTCCATCTTTCATTTATCTTGGGCATCCCTCTGGAAATCCAGGACAACCTTATATGCAACAAGGGCAACCTGGAGTCCAGCAGGGATACCCTTCCGGTCAACCCTACGGGAATCCAAGACAACCTTATATGCAACAAGGACAACCTGGAATCCAGCAAGGGTACCCTTCTGGGCAGGGTGGTCAGCCTTACGTACAGCAAGGCCAACCCACTGCCCAGTCTGGTCAAACATCTGGACACGTTGGTCAACCAACCGTCCAGTCCGCGCAGCCATCTGTCCCACAAGGACAACCCAACACCCAACAAGCTCAACCTTCTGGGCAAGTAGGTCCGTCTCAAGCTCAACCAGGGCAACCTTCCGGCCAGGTGGCCCAATCTCCATCCTCTCAAGGACATCTCCCTGGGTCTGCTCAACCGGGCATGCAAATGGCAATTGCTTCTCAAGCTCAACCCGGTTTCCAGCCCCAGGCTGGGCTCTAGACCCAAGCTGGTCTTCAGATGCAAGGTGGGTTTCAATCTCAACCTTCATATCAAGCGCAACCTGGTCCCCAGGCTCAGTATGGAGCCCAGCAATCGTATGGTTACCAGCAACCCCAGGGGCAAGCTCAGTTTGCCCCGTACCAAAACTATCAACAAATGCAGGTCGCTCCTTATCAGAATTACCAGCAACAGTATGTTGCTCCTGCAGGCCAAGTCGGTAATCAATGGGGTGCTGGGGGGCAAATCCAGGGTCAACCGTCCGGTTATGGCTATAACCCCTATGGACAGAATCCTTACGGACAGAACCTTTATGGGCCAGGTCTGTCCGGACAAAATCAATGGGGGCAACCAGCAACTGGTTGGAACTCTGGTGCTACCTCTTATCCACGGCCACAGATGTCCTTCAATCCTCAGTTACCCTTCTTAGCAACATTGGAACTGCCGGGTGTGTCCAAATTGACTAATGATCCTATCCTTCATAATCCATTCTGGCCACCAATTCCAACCAAGATACCCGTTGATTGTCCCAAATTCGATGGCAAAGCTGGAGAACACCCTCAAGCCCACGTTATGACTTACCACCTTTGGTGTTCGTCAAATTCGTGGCTTGACGATTCAATCCGACTCCGCCTTTTCCAAAGGACTCTCACTAGCTCGGCTACTAAGTGGTATATTGAGTTGACTCGCAGATCCTTTCAAGATTTCAACTCGTTGGCAATGGCATTTCTAACTCATTTTCAATTGCCCATTCGGTATGAGATGGGAACGCATCTCCTCACGTCTCTTAAACAGTACACGGCCACGCACATCTCCAATCATATACATGAATGGAGACGGCGTCGTCGTTTGATCAAGTTCTGGATTCCTGATCAGCTCCTGACGGATTGGTTTACAACCTCCTTTGTCCCTGCGATCGCGCGAGACATTGCTATGGGAGCTTGTGTAACTGAAGAGCAGGCTATTGCGCGTGCTCAGTACCTCGACTTGGTTTATTCCCAATCAGGTACCTTATATGATTACTTGCCTAACGCCCCGAGACCCGGAACATCCAAAGCTCCGCCAAAGCCATCTATTGACAGTGTTATTAGCTCTGTAAATTTGTCTTCGAAGAAATCTTCCGCGAACCCTGGGAAGCAAAAATCGAATGCTTCAAACGAAAACACTTCTCAGGGTGTGTCTAATTCTGGAAATACTTCTGAGGTCAACGTTGTGACCCGTCCAATCCACCACGGCGGATAAAGCCTCGAAAGGAAAGAAGAAGGGGAAAGCGAAAAATAAATATGATCAACCCAAACAGGACTCCCCTAAACCTCCACCCGAGGAAGGAGCCAAACGTAAACCGAAGTATCCTTGTCTTATCTGTGACGAGGATCACTATACCAAAGACTGCCCAAGGCGGTCCGAAGTTAGTCGTTTATTAAAAGGTGCTCCTAGGACTCTTGCGGTGCTGAAAGAACCTTTCCCCTCGCAGCAAACGCAAATGGTGGCTGACCCATCCTCGTCCTCTTCTCCCTTTGGTTCCCAAGTGTTCATGGCTAGAACGATTCCCGTTCACATTACGACTAGAGCAAAGGAATATCCGTCACCTGCCGGGAAGGAGCCTCAGGTCCCCTCAAGCGCTCCTCCGTCCAGTTCTAGTCCGCTCCATATTGAGAGACCTAGCGCTGAGACGCCTATTCGACCCCCTCCTAAAGGTGTACTCCGGAGATCTTCTTACAACCCTAATGCTTGTGCTGCCCAGCACTACAGCATCGTTGAGGACTTAGCTCAGGCTCCGTCTGCTATGTCCGCTCTAGAAGTTCTCTAGAGCTGCCCCCCCCCTAGAGGAAGTCCCTGCTATTGGCCATCGGTGGCATTGACCCGGCCGATTCGGATTTGATCACTTTCGATCTCCAGAGCCATGTACCGAGACTACCTCACCAGATTTCCTTCCTCATCCAGGTTATCATCAATTCTAAAACGATTCATCGTACAGTTATTGATGAAGGCGCCTCAACTTGCATTATGTCTGTTGCTTGTTGGAAGGCTATTGGGTCTCTGACTTTGAGTCAGTCTCCAACGACCCTGGAAGCCTTTGACGGGAGAGAATCTCGCCCTTACGGTATCCTCCAACGATTGTCGATTACTTTGGAAGGGAAGACCGTGGAACTGGAAGTTGAAGTTGTCGATGCTAATCTTACTTACAACCTCCTTTTGGGCCGGAGCTGGACATATGCCATGCGCGACGTGGCTTCATCCCTCTTTCGTGTCATTAGTTTCCCTCATCAAGGGAAAATTGTCACGGTAGACCAGCTCTCCTTCTTCGCTTCCTCTTCCAAAGGTAACGTGCCTTTTGTGGAGCATACCTCCATTCCCTTAGAGAGTGTGGGAACTGGGCTCTTTAAAGATCCCTCCCTCATGGGTGTCTTTTCACTCCCACTTCCAAACCTCGCCTCTATCAATATGATTTCGGCTCGTTCTGATCCTTGGGTCCTTCCCCCCATCAACCAGATAGAATCGTGGGGCCATGAGATGTCGTTGAGTCCTGCCGAGCTCAACTAGGTCAAAATTGTCTCTGTATCAACTCCTCCTTCCGAGTCTGCTTCTTTAAGCGGAGCTCTTGACTCGTACGCTCATTCCCCTTGGCTTGGAGATTGTGCTTCTTTGGATCCTTTAAAGGAAATATTTCCTTCTGACGAAGCCATTATAGAGACCATGTCTCTCGAGGAACCCCCTTGGTTTAATCTTCACCATCGTTCCTCGTTCCTCCCTACCCTTCGGGAAATGTTGACCTGTCTCAAGCAGTTTGCTCCTTGTCTCCCTTCACAACCCCTTCAAACACCCATTCAAGTTTATCAAGTGTCCTTTGAAGGGAATCTGGGAAATATCACGCAAACTCAACCGATCGACATCTCTGTTAAACCAGGGATTGTCGAGCATATCTATATCGGAGTCACTTGTACTCCTGAGGAAATTCAACTCTATATTGGTCTTTTTCGCGAGTTTAATGATGTCTTTGCTTTGTCTTACGAAGAAATGCCTGGTATCGACCCAAGCATTGTGGTGCATGAGATACCCACGTATCCGGGAGCTAAGCTTGTTCATCAGCGTTTACGACCCATGCACCCCCGAAAGGCTGCGGCGATTAAAGAGGAAGTTGAAAAGCTTCTCAAAGCTGGCTTTATCTACCCTATCCCACTCAAAGATTGGGTTTCTAATATTGTCCCTGTGGATAAAAAGCAGAGTACTATCAGAGTCTGTGTCGATTACCGTGATATTAATCGAGCCTATAACTACCCCACACCCTTCATTGACCAGCTCATTGACGAGTGTGCCGGAAGTGAGATATACTCGTTTAAGGATGGTTTCTCTGGTTATAACCAGATTAATATCGCGCCAGTTGATCAACACAAGACCGCCTTTATCTGTCCGTGGGGCACTTTCGCTTCTAAAAAGCTCCCTTTCGGTCTCAAGAACACCAGTGCTACCTTCCAACGTGCGATGTCTTATGCATTTCATGATATTCAACACATCGTGCAGCCTTACCTGGATGATCTTCCAGCTCATTCAGCTAAGCGTCAAGACCATCCCGCGCATCTCCGCGAAATCTTTCTCCGTTGTCGACACTACCGTATTCGGCTCAACCCGCATAAGTGTGTCTTCTGCATAGAGTCTGGCAGACTTCTCGGGTTCATCGTCTCCCGAGAGGGCATCCGTCTGGATCCCCTTAAAGTCGAGGCCATTTTGAATTTTCCTCCCCGTGCTTCCGTGCGACAATTGCAGAGCTTGCAGGGTAAAGCAAACTTTTCACGACGCTTCATCCCGAACTATGCCGAGGTGGTCAAAGGTTTTACGCGGTTACTAAAGCGAGACACCCCGTTTCGATGGGATGTTGTCGCTCAAGAGTCTTTCGAACATCTCAAAACTCTCCTTGTTTCCGCTCCTTTGTTGCATCCTCCAAATTACCATCGCGATTACACTTTATATCTGGCTGCTGCTGATACCACCATCGGCATGGTTCTTGTTCAGGATGACGATGATGGCACTGAACACGTCATTTATTATCTCAGCCGCAATTTATTAGATACGGAATCTCGATATGCTTACGTCGAGAAGTTGGCATTAGCCGCCGTTTGTGCCGTCCAACGCTTCTGTCATTATATCTTGTTGTGCACTACGACAGTGATCTCTGATTGCAACCCAATGACGTACATTTTGTCGCGTCAGCTGCTGGGGGGCAAGTACTCGAAGTGGATTGTCATCCTCCAAGAGTTCGACTTGGAATTCACTGCTGCCAAGTCCAAGAAATCGCTTATCTTCGCTGAATTGTTGTGCTCTTTGCCATCCAATGTCGCACCCTCTCGGTTAGAGGATCACATTCCAGACGAAACTCTCTTCCTCATTAGCACCCTCGATCCCTAGTACGAGGATATTATCGTCTATTTATAGACGTCCTCTTTTCGTCCCGAGACATCTAAAGATGCTCGACGACGGATCCGCCATCAAGCCCAACCATATCGCATTGTTGGAGACACTCTGTACCATCTCGGCGTTGATTCCATTCTCCGCCGATGCTTAACACTCGAAGAAGCCGAGAGAGTTTTAAATGACTGCCACTCTGGCGCTTGTGGCGGTCACATGTCTGGATATGCCACTGCACAAAAAATCCTCCATGTTGATTACTTTTGGCCCTCCATCTTTAAGGATTGTATTCTTCACGTCCGGTCTTGTCACGAGTGCCAAATCTACCAACGAAAGATGCGTGCACCTCCTGCTCCATTGCACCCCGTTGTTACCATCGGTCCTTTTGCCAAATGGGGCATCGATTATATGACCTGTAACCCTTGCTCGGCCGGGGGGCATGGGTATATCATCGTTGTTGTTGATTACTTCACGAAATGGGCCGAGGCGATGCCTACATTGTCCGAAGACGGTCACACCACGGCGCAGTTTTTGTTCAATCATGTTATCTCGCGGTTCGGAGTCCCTCAAGCCATCGTCACTGATCACAGAAAGCATTTCCGTAATCACATGATGACCAAGCTTATAACCCAGTGGGGCCTACGGCATGATAGTTCAACTCCATACTATCCTCAGGCCAACGGTCAAGTAGAAGCCGTTAACAAGGTCTTGGTTACGATGCTTCAACGAAGCATTGGCATGCATAAGTCTGACTGGCACTTCATGTTGTTCTCTGCTTTGTGGGCCTACCGAACCTCTGTGAAGGATGCCACCGGCTTCACTCCTTTCCAGTGGGTTTATGTACTGGAGGTTACCCTTCCTATCGAGTGTGAGATTCCTTCGTTAAAATTAGCCGTCGAATTGCTCCCTGACACTACTCCGGTAGAGGAACACCTTCTTTACCTGGAGTGGCTAGACGAGACTCGTCGACTAGCCTCTTTAGCTATCGAAGCACAGAAGAAGCGAGTGAAAACTCGCTTCGATAACACTGTTCATGCTCGCTCCTTTATTGAGGGAGATTTGGTCCTGCTCTACGATCAAGCCAAGGATAAGCTGGGGGAAGGAAAATTTGAGCCCATGTGGCACGGGCCTTACATTGTAAAGAGAGCTTTGCAAAAAGGGGCCTACGAGCTTATTGATTACGAAGAAAATCCCCTGGATAAGCCCCGAAATGGGCTCTATTTGAAAAAATATTATGCATAAGTCCAGGCACTCTATTTTTTGTACATACGTGTGCTTTAGCAAGTGTGTTGTGTGTGCATATTTTCATGTTTTTGTCTTGGTGTGTCGGCGTGATTGCCGCTTATTGTGTCCTTTTTGCTTCTTGGACAGATGTCTGGTTCGCCTTACGTTGGTTTCAGTGATGGTGCCTCCCGCAGTACACGCAACTTGTCCTCTACGGCATGGGTGATCTATGATCCTCATGGTGAGTTAGTAGACCTTCAAGGGGTTTGTCTAGGTTGTACCACGAATAATGTTGCTGAGTATAGTGTTGTGATTGAGTTACTAGCCGAGGCGATTAATCTCGATATTCGAACATTGGTTGTGAACTTGGACTCTCAACTTGTCGTCCACCAGCTCAATGGGCGTTATTCCATCAGAGACCATCGGATTTTAAGGTTATATTTATGTGTTAAGTTGTTAGAAAGGAATTTTGATTTCATTACATATCAACATATTCCAAGACGATTTAATACGTTAACTGAGGCATTAACTAATTATGTATTGGACAGGTATTTGCATAACATGTAATTTAAAATAGCATAAGAAGCATAGAACACAATAAACCATAAAGCATATGTATATATATATATATATATATATATATATATATGTCCAAATGTTTGCACCGCGTGTATCATCAAAAAATAATACATGTTTGTCTTAGTACATCCGAAGACAACATGTCTCTCAAAAAATATGCATGGAAATAAAGCCTAGATATCTAGTCCCTATGGTGCTCATGGTAGCACGTCACTGCTCGCACTAAACGTCTCAAGAGTCGATGGATGCGATTGGGCACCTCCATCGTGTGCCTCTGGTACGCTAACAGGACATCCGCTAGCCGAGCATAATCCGGGATCCCTCGAGTGATACCCTCAAGGTTCTGGATGAGTTCTCCTCTATCACCACCCTCCTCCTGAGGATCTGCTGCGGCCTGGTTTCTCCTCGCAATCGGAGACATGCCAGCCGGGCACTCTGGGCCAACATCTGCATATGCATATAAATGTTATTAGAACAAGCATGTATTAACAAAAAAAATCATAAAACACAATCAAAAAGAGGTCATACCTATCTCCTCATCCCAATCCTCTCCCTCTGGAGGCGGGAGATCAAGGTCGCCTGTGAAATTCGTCCCTGCATACGGCCAATCCTCAACCACGATCAGTTGGCGGCGAAGCCACCCAAAAAACTCAGGCCTCCATGACATCTGCTGACCTCCCCCCCCTCTAGGCATCAGGGCCGCCCAACGAGCCATCCTCGGCTCTCGAGGCGCCGGATTAGGTACAAAGGCCCCTTGGCCCTAAAAGATCGGTACACGTTCCAAAAAGAACATCACCAAGATGGAACCATACCCAAACTGCTGCAGCTGGCCACGCTTACCTTTTGTAAGCTGCCTCTTCATATTGGTCGTCACCGTTGCTGCCCAATTGAAGATCATCGGGTTGAGACACTCTGTAGCCAGTATCAGTTGGTTCTTTGCAGCTTCATGGGGTGCCTGTGCTCCCGCAGCTCGTGTGATGGTGAACAATAGAGCTCTGAGTATTAGGTCCGGAACAGTGGAGATATCCACTTTTGAGCTGCCGGATCCAAATTTTGCCCCTGGGCAAACTCGAGCCATCACCTCCCCCATCTTTTCACCGGATGGCCTGCTACCTGTCAATAGGGGCACTAGCCCTCTGCGCGACAGTCCTGTGATGAAATAGACGTCAGATACGTCCAATTCCAGTACTTGGTCTCGTATGCGAAACACTTGATCACGTTCATCCCAAAGGTTGATTAAGTATCGCAAGAGCTCTCGCTGAGCTCGTAGATAGGACAAGAGGAAGTATTTCTTGAGCCCGCAATTTCTGAGGGCTTCCATACAGTCTTCATCTGCTATGGCCAATACGTCTACCTGGTCATGCTCTCTTTCCTTCCATTGGAGTACCATTTTGCGTGTTTTCCTGCAATCACAAGGTCAAAACATCAAATTAGATCCTTGGAAAACTTTAAAATGTATTGAAATTGCTTTAAAGTTGTTAAATTTTCAAACAAGGGTGCGCTCGGCGGTTGGCGCGACTTTCTAAAACAGTCGCGCCCGTGGGTGCGAGCCTTTGGGGAAAAAGAACCCATTGGCGCGGGTCCGTGCCCGAAACCCGCGCCAATGGGCGCAACCCTATTTTTTGCAATTCCCTCCACAGGGGGCAATAAAATAGACTAAAGCAATTAAAAAATGGACAAAAATAGAATAGGAGAGGAGGCCTTTTACCTGGAATTGGCGGCGCTCCAAATGGTCGCACGGATTCGTCGCTATCGTCCCCTGAAGATCGCACACCAAAAGCACTATTGTCACTATCCAAAGAGGTAAAAGTGAAAAGTAATTCTTGTTTTTACCATTTTCACCTATTTATAGCTTTTTTAACCCTAAATAGGTTTTAAAATTCTTTTTTATGAATATTTTAATGTATATTTGTGTCGAAAATGGATTTTACACTTGTTTTTGTGCAGCGACAGGTGTTTGTGCGACTTAGGCGACGAAACGAGTTGTATTTTATACTTTTTCGGATTCGGTAAACACACAAAAAAGTCACTCTGGAGTCATCTTTCTGCTCTTTTCTGACTCTCTAAACGTGAAAAGAACGCCAAGTTATTCCTCTCAACTCGTTAAACGTAAATGAGAGGCGGTTGTCTTTAAACCCTTTTCCGACCGTGTAAAGACGAAAAGATCGTCGGACCTTTGTCGTTTCAGGTTCGTTAACGGTCACGAAGCGACGTGGTTTCGATCGCTTTTTTACTTTTTCAAGTCGAAATCACTACTCATGAAAAGTACTCCTCGATCGTAATGATCGGGCGGTTCTTTCAAGCATTGTTTTATACTTTTTCGGGCTCGAGAGACAACTTTACGAAAAAGGGCACCCTTGGAGTTTCCTTTTCCACTGTCTTTTCAAACTCTCTAAACATGAAAAAACGTTGAGTTCTTCCTTTGTCAGACTCGTTAAAACTTAATGACATCGAATACCGTCGCAATGACGCCTTTCAAGCATATGCTATCCCTGTCAAGCTTGTCATCAAAAAATAATCGGGTTACTCGCCAGAAATGGTGGGGAAAATGGAACCACAATTATTGTCGTGTCGGCAGTATGTCGCTCTTGAACATGGCACTTGTCTGCATTCGTGTCTGGGTGGGGACATCTCATCTCGTTTTTCACTTGCCGCCGTGGGTTTGGGTAACACTGTTTGACCTCTCTTCTGCTCATTGCTCTGTCACCATGACCTCTGATCATTTGATGTCAAATACTGCCAAATCCATTGTCGGGTCGCCGATATGTTCAAGAGAAGTTGACCTCTGCAGAATACTCAACCTCCTTCTGATACCTCACATAATCCTGATTCACAAACATCTTATCCTTCTCTGTCTCGTGTCGACAATGTGGGAAACATTATGGCCCACCTTCGATCAAGGTCACTTCCTGTCGACTTCAGCTCATTATCCAGGAAGTTGACCCAGAGACTCCCTTCAGGTGCCTTGGAGCCTACCTGCCTCAATGGCAAGTTCTTCGTGTTCGACGCGAGGCTCTCATCATTGGCCTCCGATCGAATGATTCTACGGGTGTTCGACGCCGGTTCACTGATTCGCACGCCGTAGATTGTACCTATAGTACCTTGAGGGCCATTGTCATTATTGGTGGTAACTCTCGCATCTGTTAATAGTTTTCATCATTGATTGGTAATCAGACGATGTTCTCACATGTTCGACTTCGACTCCCATATTCGCATGCTTGAACTTGTACTTTGTTCAGGTCGAGATGGAGCGCAAGACCCTAGATTTTGCCTGTTAGGATCCAGGTTGCGATTTTGTGGATTATTATGATCATTTCATGACTCATTCACTGGATGGTTGCGACCATGCCTGAGTCTACTCATCGATCCTTACTGGATGGCTGCGCCCATACCTTGGATCCAGATTGTTATGTACTCTGCTATGGATGGCTCCGCCCATACCACATACATCATGTACTTGAGATATCAGTTGTACTTCTCCACACAGGTTCTCTAGCGGCAGTGTTTTCGGTTGGCCATGTTCTTGTAAAGCATTTCACCCCTCTCTCTCGGGCCTCATGCTTTAGGGGGCATCTGTTACACAGCAATTTGTCACCGTCCTTGTTACCCCTTCTCCTGCACCTTGGAGGACTCGTTCCGGGACCTGTGAGAAGTGACATGACCTGAAAACACTTGCATTATATTCCCCTAGACATGAACTTCATATGCCCTAAAGACACCTTCTGCAAAATACCCATAAAAATAGCCTTTTTTCCATTGGCGCAGGTTCACTATGTATCACTCACGCCAATGGGGGAAATCCTCCAAAGAGGGCGCGCCAGCTGGCACTCTGTCTCAGAGTCGCACTCACGCCAGCCAAGTTAGGTAATGTTTTTAACAAACAAGCCTCCGAAGGTTCTTCCTAACCCACTCATAAACTGAATCCATCTTGAGTTGGTTTAGTTTGGCTTCGAATCTCCATAGAAGGGAAGTTGTTTGCCACCTTCTCATGGAAGCTTCTTAGTGATAAAGCCAATCCCACGAATATTGTGGATGATCCTAACTCCTTCCCCTCTATCTATATAAGCTTGTCCTTTTGCCTTTGACAAGCTAGTTCCAAGTTCTAGTTTTCAATTCCCAAAGTCTGAGAATTACTAAGTCCATGCTGCAAGAAGCCTTCTTCATTCCCATAAGGTTAAATCTAATGTGAGGAGATCCTTGTCCAAGTAACCAAGGAGAGAGAGGCTTGCCCCCCTTCCCAACAAGCTTTGCAAGGCATGTGCTACTGATCACCCAGCCAAAGGAGGATTTGACGTCAGAACTATGGTTGTATTCTTCTTTGTTTATCAATAATAGACGACTATCATTATGGTTCCCTCTTATTGTCTTTGTAATGATGATTGAGTTATATCCTTTATGACTGATATATAGTTGCATCTATTGGATTTTATGCTTGTGTTTGTGTCGTTCTTTGCATGTGCAGGTGTGTCGTTCTTTGCATGTGCAGGTGTCCATTCCCGAGGATCGTGACCAGCCGGAGCAAAGGAACGAGAGCGTCGACTCTTCCACAAGTACTAGCGTTGGAATCCAGGTTGGCCCTCATCATTGGTCCTTAATTTGCAATTAGGAACCTGTGCGTTAGCGTTGTTTGATTGTTGCTAGACCCCATTTGGGCTAGTAGGGATCGCCTCTGTCCATAGAGGGGATTTACCTCCACAACAAACCTGTCCCATGAAACCCTCTCGGCTAAAACTTAAGCTCAACGCTGGCCCTTCTGGCCTTTGTGTCAACCTCTCTGACCTGCGTCAGCCCCAGAACCCTCTATGTCAGCCCTTTGAGGCACTGCACAGCCTCTGGGAGCCTCTGTATCACTCCCTCTGCGTGGATGACACAGTCTCTCTGGGCTTTGTGCTGCCTCTGCTGGGCTCTGGAGTCTGCGTAGCCTAGACTGACTGCTACTCTCGCTCTCTCTGCTTCTATGTTGGTCTCTCAGCATTGTCCTTGCCTCTCTGCCTCGTACTCATTACCCCTCGTTGTTGATCATTGATTCAACTTTGCTTAGCAACCCTGCTGTAGCAAAATGAATGATTGGTCACTCTGGTGTGTTCTCCAACTGACCCTCAGGCCTCCTCTTATACTTTTCTCGTTGGTCCTTCAACGGCCAAGATTAAATCTCTAATTGACAGCTAAGATTATATTTGGCTTGATCCATGACTTTTGGAACCTTCTTACCCAGTTTTATATTAATACCCATTAATATTTTATTTTTCCTAAGTTTAGACTTAGGAACTCCACTAAAAATATTAATTATTTTAATATCTCCCAAACCGGTTAGAATCTGCCCAAACCATTTCTGGGTCTTGGAGATCTCATGTGCTTTAGCCTCTCCACCGATTTTCATGGCTAGAGACCATCCGATGCTACCACAAATCAACATGTGGTCGGTGGTGTTGTAGCAGTACTCGCCCAAATGCAACCACCGGATTGAAACCCTTTGTTATCCTGTCACATAGTTCCTCAAATACCCCTCCAGTCACTGATTAACTCGTTCTGTCTGGCCATCTGTCTAGGGGTGGTAGCTCATGCTAGGAGTGAGCTCAATACCGACCAATCTGAAAAGTTGCTGCCAAAACCCTCCCATGAACCTACTATCCTTGTCACTCACAATGTTCCTAGGAAGCCTATGTAGCCAGAAAATCTCCCCTAAAGAATAGCTCTGCAACCTGTGCAGCCGAATACGTGGTGGGGATGGCGAAAAAATTGGGCATACTTGGTCAATCGATCAACCACTACATAAATGCAGTCCTTGCCCTACACTGCGGGGAGCCCCATGATGAAATCCATAGATGTGCTTTCCCATTTCCCCTCGAGGATGGGAAGCAGTTGTACTGCAGGGTGAATCAAATCCCCCTTGTTCCACTGACATGCCTCACTCTCCTGTACGTGTTTCAGAACGTCCCCCTTGATGCCCTTCCATGTGAATCTCTCCTTGACTACCATATATGATTTCTAGAACCCCTAGTGCCTTGACAATGGCGAGTCATGCGTTGCCTGGAGCACTCTCTCCCTCAGCTGCAAGTTAAGCACTAGAAAAATGCACTCCTTGTAATAGATGACCTCATCCATCACTCAATACTGCTCATCAGCGTGGGTACCCTCCAAGATCTCGCATGCCCTCCTATCCTTGTAGTACTCCACCAGTAGCTGGTCCTTCCAATCATGGCAGATGCTCATGAGTGATAGAACAGCGGGTCTCCGTGATAGAGCATCGGCCACCACATTATTATTTCCCTACACATACTCTATATTGAAGTCATAGGCCTACACCTTGCTGACCCATCTCTACTGCCTGTCATTGAGGCTCTGTTTCCCCATGAAGTGACGAAGAATATTGCGATCAATCTTCACCCAAAACTTGTTGCCTACCAAATACTGTCGAAATTTGGCCAATGCATGCATGATGCCCAACATCTCTTTGTCATATATGGAATATGACCGCTCATGTGGTAGGAGCTTCCGACTCTCGAAAGCAATGGGAAGCCCATCCTGTGATAGAATTGCTCCAACTCCCTCTCAGATCCATCACACTGCACGGTGAAGGGCTGAGAAAAATCCGAAAGTGCTAAGACTGAGCAACTTCTCATCACCTCCATGAGGCGATCAAACGCTGCATGTGCTCCATCAGTCCATGCAGAAGCCCCTCTCTTGGTCAAATCTGTCAAGGGTGCTGCCAGCTATGAAAACCCCTTGACAAACTTCAAGTAGTAGGTGCAGATACCCAAGAAACCCCTCAGCATTGTCACATATCGGGGCACTGGCCAATCACGAATAGCCTGTATCTTCTCCTCATGGACCTTCGCACCATCAACACTGATGATATGCCCTAAGTAGAGCATCTTTGTCAAGCCAAACTCGCACTTGGACAATTTGGCATAAAACTGTTGCTCCTCCAGAATATGTAGCACCTCCTCCAAGTGCTAGAGATGCTGCTCCCACGTCCTGTTGTAAATCAAGATATCATCGAAGAAAACCAACACAAACCTCCTTAATTGCCTTCGGAAGACATGGTTCATGCACGACTAAAAGGTAGCCAGAGCGTTGGTCAGCCCAAATGGCATGACCAGGAACTCAAAGTGCCCATAATGGCACCGAAAATTTGCCTTGGGGATGGCCTGATCCCTCACCGTGATCTGGTGGTACCCCGAACACAGATCGATCTTAGAGAAGTACTTGGCTCCTCTAATCTCATCCATTAACTCATCTATGTGGGGGATGGGGTACCTGTTCTTCAGTGTCTTCCGGTTGAGGGCCCGGTAGTCAATGCACATGTGTAAGGTCCCACCCTTCTTCTTCACCAGTACTACTGAAGAAGCGAAGGGACTGGAACTTGCCCTGATATGGCCCAATGCCAACAACTCCGTAATGGCCCTCTCAATCTCATCCTTATAGACCTTAGGATGCCTATAAGGGGTAGTGAGAACCGCTTGCACACCCAACTCCAACTCAATAGTGTGCTCGAATCCCCTGTCTGGCGATTCCCCTGGTGGAATATCCCCAAATACCACTGCGTATTCGTCAAACAAGGCCTGTATGTCTGGTGGTGGTGGTTGGGCCTGTTCCCCAACCTTCGAAATCCTCAGCTCTACTGACCAAGCGATGTCCCATGTCGCAGATTTGCCTCCATCCTGTGGGCTGACACTGTCTGGTGTGGATAGGAATGCATGCCTCTGAGAACCACTGATTTTCCATCCAGCCCAGTGAACTCCATCTCCAGTTTCTTCCATTCAGTAGTGACTCACCCAAGGGAGTACAGCCACTGGACACCCATCACCACGTTGGTGTCTAGCACATCGACCACAAATAAGTGGTCCGTCATCAAGTAGTTCCCCATAACTACTATCAAAGTAGGCACATACCAAGTGTATTGCATGGTACGGTCACCTGGTACTAGGATTGAAAAGACCTCAAACTCAGTCGTGGTGAGGCCCCTCCTCTGAACCAACTCGGCATCTATGAAGTTATGGGTAACCCCACTGTCAACTAGGACTGAAACCCTTTGTCCCTGTATGGTGCTTCTGATCCTCAATGTCAAGAATTTGGGGACCCCGCATAAAGAAGCAAGACTCCCCCGGATGGGGCAAAGGATGCCCCTCCATGTGGAGGTGGTGGTGGTGGTCCCCTATCTGCCAGACTCTCACCATCTCCCACACCACACTCCTACTCCAACTCGTCCTCCTGGTCACTGTCTGAAAATACCTCAATATAATGTGCTTTGCCAGTAGTGCACCGATGGCCTAGTGCCCAAGGCTCCGTGCAAGTGAAGCACAACTTCCTCATCCTGAGGTCCTTCTATGTGTCATCATCTAGTTGCCCTTGCCCTTGGGTGGTTCTCTAAGGTGGAAGTCTCGTCTCATGCCCCTCTTGTGGAAAAGGGGTCCGTACAAGAAAAGGCTCTCTAGTCTTAGGTATGGCACCCTGTAGATCTCTAGTGCACAAAACTGCCTCCTGCAGCGTGGAGGGTCTATGTGACTTCACCAGTTCATGCAGGGGCTCAAGTAAGCCCTCAATGAAGATTTACACCCTCCAAGCCTCTGATAGATCCGGAACCATCACTAACACTCGCAGAAACTCTGAAATATACTACTTTGGGTTACCTGTCTGGTGCATTTGGGTCGACTCCCAGAAATGGGCCTTCAGATCCCTCTGGTCAAAACGTTCCACCACCCTCCTAATGAAATTCTCATAAGAAGATACATTGGCATGCCCTAGGGTGACCAAGCCATGAAACCACCAGTCATGGACTTTCCCCTCCATGTGCATCGTGGCCATCTTAATGGCTTCCTGTTCAATCATCCGGTTGAGCTAGAAGTAGGTGTCCATCTTCTCAACCCAAGCCCTAGCAGTGCACTTGGTAGTGCCATCAAATGTAGGGAAGTACATCCTCCCTACAGTCCTCTGTAACTCATAGCTCTGTGTACCCTATCCTCCATAGCCCTTGCTCTTCTCATTCTGCTTGAGATTGCAGAAATCTCTGAAAGAGAGTGCTTCACTGAACTCTACATCCATGGTTTGCCACTCTCTGAAATGTTCTCCCATCTGTGTGGGGTCTTCACCCCTTGCTGGTCGATCTGTGCCACAGGTACGAAAGAGGGCAGTGTGGCCCGAATTGGCCTGCTAGCTGATGGATGTTGTGCTGTTGGTGAGGGGTGATCAAATGGCTGGGAGGCTCTAGAAGTTCCCCAAGTAGAAACCTCTAGGAGTGGTTCTCTCTCTGTTCTACACCTTTATCTCCTCTAGCATCTCTTTCTGGCCATTTGATAAATCATTCAAAGCCTTTAGGAGGTTGTCGAAAGCCATCTCTTCCCTGCTCTTGGGTTCCACCATGTCCTCTTCTACCATTGCTTTCCCCCTGTCCTCAGTGTCTGGAGTAATCTCCAGCGTTCTTTCTCTGCTCTGGTACCTCTGCCTTCCATATGTGATGTTCCGCTGGTCCCTTCTCTCATAGGAGAAAATCCCCACAGCTAAGCCAAGTCTTAGGCTCTGATACCACTATAATGTTCCTAAGTAGGAATACAAGTGACATAAAATCAAACAATTAGTTCAGCAAACAAAAAAACGAAATACACACTAAGCACCCATGGAAATGCTGGAAATAAGGAACTGTTGAGCCATTTTATTAATTCTTCAAGAGAAAAATACAATAGTAAATAGAATGGTGCACTTGGGCTCCAAGCTCAGGTGAGCAATAGCTGAACTGAAGGTTGCTACAACTGCAGCACCAAACTACATTGCACTGCCTAGAAAACTGCTTTTCTGCTAACTTCGAAGGGTTGGAATCACTACTTCTCGTACTCATATGATTATGATATTCAAGCTCTTGACTCCTTGGTCTAAACCCAGAAAAACCCACGAAGGAATTTGGTTGGTTCAGACTTTTGAAATTCGACCCCCAAGGAGCCCAACTTCAACTGCAACTGCAAAACTCGACCTGCTGGATTCTGATTATAAAACCTCCTAGAAGTGTCCAAAAATGTTGAGATGATCCCTCCTACAGATCTCCTGACTTCCCAGATGAGTTTTCGGGTTGTAGCTCTTGCCCTCAATACCCACGAAATCACTGAACTAGCCCTCTACACTATCTCCCAAGCCTGGAATTCGAACTGTTGGGTTGTTGGCTTCTTTAGCTCCAAAATATCACTGAATGTTGACCCAACGTTGTCCTTCAGATTCCTTGGCTCCTCCAGCAATTGGTTGATGTGGCTTAATCTTCGTCTACGTGTTCTCACTGTGGCCCAGAAATACACATTTCCTGAGTGCAATTGAGTGTTTGTGCTGTGGTAACTCCCTGGATCTCCTGAAAATGCTTGTGGAACTGCCTTCCTAGGGAGAGCACTCGAAGACCCCCGAAGGTAAGATTGAATCTCCCGCTTGAGAGATTCATGGTTGAGCAGCGAGTTGACTCGGCTAAACAGTTGAGCAAACATTTAAGTAAATTCGATATGCAAGGTGAATGAATGATCCAAATGAGAGCCTCCTCCTCCTTTTGTCTTTGTGGGCCTTCCTTGCCTCATGTGGGCCCCTCCATTCAGCAATTCAAATTCCCTCCAAGCCATTTGAATGGCCTAGTTCGAATTCCCACGTGGGTGGCCCACACCTTCCACTAGCAATCTGATTAAGCCGAAATTTCTCCTAAGTCCCTAAGTCGAAACTACTAGGTCCTTTTCCTTAGCCAAAAATGTGCAAAATTGTGTAGAGATAACCGTCCAACCTGTCCTGATCTCTCAGTGCACTAGTTGCCATCTTTGCCATGAAAATGTCTAACTCCTCCTCTCTTCTCTTACTGTTATTGCTCAGCCAATAAGAAAACAGACTTCTTTGCGGGAAGTCTATCGAGGAAAATTTCCCTCACTATGCTTCTCTTCTCTCTTCTAACATCTTTCTGCCCAGCAAAAAATGGCCTGCAGAAAAAAATGTGTCCCACCAGTTATTCCTCACGCTGAGGCTCAGCGTTGCTCCCTCTGCCATGGCAAAATTTCGATCCAAAAGCCCTTCCTCTCAGTCGACTCACTCAAAGAGACACTGCCTCGAAAATTCAGCTCTCCTAGCTTGGACTACACAAACCCCTTTGGGGATTCAAACTGCTGCCTTTTGCATCTATTTCGATCTCCTTTTTTGCTCAGCACTAGGTTCTCTAGCATTGTTCTTCTTGCTTCACCAGCACTGCTCTGATACCATGTGAAAATTCTTAAACTCGGGAATCCCTACTGCAGCAATTGATGATATTTCTCCTACTTGTTGAATTTACATGAACAAGTCATTTGCAATTTCCTACGGCAAACATCGAAATACATACACTACAGCCTACACCATTAAAATAATATGTCAAAACAAGAAACTGAACAATAAAGAGATACAACACAAATGACACAATTGTTTTTGGACAAATGTCCCCGGAAAAACCCAATGCAGGAAAACAGATGCAGCGGATCTAAGGGCTTTTATTATTAAGCTGAATTTATTTCCGAATACAATCTCTAAATGGCTTGCTGGCAATCCAGTACAAAGAATATCACTCGGCAAAATAAATTAGTGAGATTACCTCACTCTACACTGAAAGTCCCAGCTGATTCGACAGTTGAACAAACAAGTTCCCCGGCTTCTTTTGCGATGCCTCTGCGTGGGCCTTGCATCAACCTCTAAGGAATTGTGTCACCTCTGTTGGGAATTGATTTGCCTTCTAGAGTTGATTCCAGCCCTCCCGGCTCAAAATCATCAGCCTCCTCAACAAATTCAGACTTCTGCGTAGGAGGGTCTTCATGGGGCATGTGTGAGCCCTTCCTGGCTCTATGTCACCCTCTTTGGCCTCTGTGCTGCCTCCTCTGTGTTTCTCTCTGCCTCTTTGCTGAGTATTCTTGGCTTAGAAGAAGACCCTCCAGCCAAAACTCCCTCTGCCCCTCTCTACGTGATCATTGTCCCTGCCCCTCACTGTCGTTGCTTCCTTCTCTAGCTTTCCAATGATTGTTGCTACTCTTTGGAAATTGAATTGCCAAGGAAATCAAACTCCACATGTGTGTTCTCCATCTACCCATCAACTTCTTATAATCCTCTATTGGACCTCCAATGGCCAAGATTAAAACTTAATCAAGGGCCCAGATTAATTTCTTGTCTATCAGTGTGAGTTTCTAGATAATTCACACCTTATCTAAATTAATATTGATTAATTAACCAGTTTTCCTAAGTTTAGCCTTAGGGAACATTAAAAAATAGGTTAATAATCTAATTGAGACACTTCTAGGTGGAATTTCTAGAAATGATTTCTGGGTTATGGAGAACTCTTGTATTCTAGACTCTGCAAAGTTTTGAGACTAGAACACCTCTGATGCTACAAAAAAACTAATAGCTCTCGGTCCTCTGAAACAATACTTGAGATTTTTGCATCCTTCAACAGAGATTACTTGGTCTTCTTCAATGTATCTTGAGGCCCTCTTGGCCCTTGTCTTAAGTTCTTGAAGGCTCGACATTCCTCTTGTTTTATCGAATAAACAAAGTATTTTTAGCTCCCTTTTGTTGCCTGGATAGACCATTGGATTACAAAATACTTTGGACACATATCTTTCTAAACTCAACATGAATAGAGGTTGATGATTTCATTATTGATTTTGAACTAGGGCATCTAGGTCTAATTGACAGATCAAGCCCTAGAGGATGGCTTGAAGGTTGCTCTTTCTCCAAGCCAAAGCTTTGATATCATATTGAATTTTTAGGGCATCCTCCAAAACTGATAATTGCTTCTTATGATTTCAATTAGGTTAATATTTTTCTTGTGATCTTTTCCATCATAAAGTAATTACATAGAGGAATATCAACAGTAAAACAAAATGTTAGAGAATCATAAAGAGACAGCCACACAAGAACACAAGAGTTTACCTTGGGAAAACCCACAAGGGCGAAAAATCCAGCAATCCCTTCCTTATAGAGTCAATTCAACAAGAAAGACATCAAAGTCAAGATCATAGACAAATTGACCAGCAAGATGACAACCTCAACAGTTCACCAAGAAACCAAGTCAACCCTCCACAAAGCTCGATCAAAGGTTTGTAATAGGGGTCGAATTTCGGCCTGTCTCCCCCATAGAAAAACTCGAACTAACCTCAGACTTCACCACAGAAAAATTCGAACCTCCTGTAGTCACACGTGTGATTCTTCCTCACTTGGAACTTCGTTTAACTTGTCCTCTCTTTCTTTGACCTCTTTTCTCCTTGCCTTTCTTCGCTAGAGAACGGAAATTTACTTGTTTTGGATGTGATTCGAATTGCCCTTTGGGTGGAGGTGGAATGACCTATTTATACACACTTGAATGGGTCTGAATAGGTGCCTCTTGGGTCATAGCTAACTTGATCAAACGAGGGCTGACTTGGACACCTTGTGGAGCCAAAAATCAAAATTTTAAAATTCAAATTTTCTTTTGAGAAGGTCATGAAGAACATGTCTTCTAATTTTTCTTTTGACAAATACATAAATAATAAAAATTTCTTGAGCATGAAGAACATGCTTTACATAGAAATATATTATTACAGGAACATCAATGATGAAAATAATGATTATGAAGACCAATCATAGCAACAAAATTCAACAATAGCATGGTAAGATTATCATCATATTTTAACAATGTATATCAGATATAAAAATTTATTAACATTACCCATAAAGACGAGGACTTAGGTTGTGCACCAACAAAAGAATGTATAAGCAGTCTATAACATAACATCAATCTCAATAGTAAGTTCATGATATGAAACAAATCATTACCGAAACAATGTTGAAGATAATATGTAAAAGAAGATTTCAGCCATTCATGACATTGATATTCTCAAGATCTTAGTTTAGTTGAAATGCTTCAATTGTTGATTTTTTCAAGTGAAATAGATACAAGCACTAATTTCTAAAACTAATAATTACTTCCAATGATGTAGATATTATTTTAGCACTTCCAGTTTATCATTAAGCAATTATTACTTGGTGAACTGCAAAAATATAATGTTCAAATGGATAAAAACAAATATGGTACATATTCAGACAAGTTCACTAGCACCTGGCAACTAAATCTCATCATCAACCTAGGCAATGGAACTAGATTGTGTAGGTAGTAAGTAACATGAATAGCTTTTGGCCAAGATGGGATGTACAGTTTAGTATTTAAGTTAAGGGTGTAGACTCTGCCAGTGGAAATAAGGGCATCCCAGTTGGGCAAGGAATAAAGTATATGTAATAGAAGGAAGAGGGTCTAGTCGGTTGGCAGTGGGGATTGTTGGCATCAATCTACCTGTTTTATGGATGGATACAAGTACACTAACTCAGTTCTTGTAATCTCTAAGTTTTATTTAAATAAATTTACTTGTGTTTTCCCAAAACAAACAAAAAAAGAAAGACTATACTGTAATTGCTACAAAATGCCTACAATATTGGTACAAGCACCAATTAAAAGAATGAACAACATTGACACACAAACCCACAAAACTTTTCATACCCCTTGGTAAAATCCCATGGCAGCTCCACTGTGTGTTACACCAACGGTGATTAACCTTTCATAAATGTGTGCCAACGGAAGATAAGAGATATAGCTGAAAATTGATCAAGGCTATTAGTTACTAAAGATATGAGAAGCTCAAATATCACTCTCTTATCCCATTCTAATGTATTTGAATCCTGAGCTATACTGAAAAAACTTAAATACATACACATCTGTAGAGAACAGCTTGATGGAAAGAAGGGAACCAGCGATACTAGCAATAAGATTCCCATGGGTTAATACAGCTCCCTGCATCAGACAGGAAAAGGGTATTGCATTAGGCAAGAAAAGGGTATGTTTAAACAGCACTGCAGTTCTATAAACTATTCATATTCTAGTATGGAAACACTATTCACAAAGATATAATGACCATATATTCAATAAGAATTTAGGTTATTCCAAGAGAAGCTGAAAAGGGTTGTACCTTTGGAGTTCCAGTTGTTCCACTTGTGTAGCAAATTGTGGCAACATCTTCTGGCAATGGGGGTCGAAATGGTTGAAGATTGCACCTACCCTAATAGACAAATGGCATGTTTAACAGAGATGATAAAATGGATATTATTTATCAGTTACACAATCTGAATTCTCGCTGATCTCTCCTGAACTTTGGCAAGTTTGGATATTCATGTGGATTTCTCAATGCTTAATTGTTTAAATGTTTCTTTACTCATTACTTGCCCCAGTCTATTCTTGTTGAACAAAGCAAACAAATAATGAGTTAAATACTGAAAACTAGATGAGTGTCATGAAGAAAACAGAAATGTCTGGTATAGAAACCAACAAAACCAAACATGAGCTACTACCTGATCTTCCAACTTTGAATAAGAGATGACCTCAACTCTAGTTGTAGAAGAAAGAGAAGGCTTAACTTGTTCTGTCCCTCCAACAACCTACAATGTGGAAGTCATGATATCTCATAAGTGTGCCTAAAGACGTGATCAATTTTCAAAACCATATGTAGCCAATAGCTCAGTTTATACATCCATATGAAAGCAGAGAGAAAATGACAGTTAAAAATGTTACCACAATAAGACGAACAGAGGAAAGCTCTGATAAGAAGCCCAGCAACTGCAACCAAATCATAACAATGTCATAATGAAAGCCTAAAAATGTCAACTGACATAAACAGTGCAGCATAAGCATTTCTCAACTGTGTTTAAGGGGTTGTATTCTAAGTGCTAATAGAAACTAAATTTCTTCAATTGAAGCATATCAGATACAAAATATATATTTGATGATTAATTTTAGCAAATATAATGCAGATTCTCGTTTAACTAAATACAAAATCCATATATCCATTTAAATAAATGTGTTTTTCAGAGGATCCGATTTAACAGATACAGTGGTTATCCAAGGGAAGTTATAAAACAACAGAGAAATGGGAGGCATGTTTAAAAGACAAATACCTTGAATCACACTGGAAAAAAAAAACTGCAAGAGAGGACATATATGAGATTGTAGAACAGCTTTTCTCATGGTGCAAGCAATGTACTAATCCAAATCTATATGGAACAAAAAACTGCAAGAAAACGTGAATCTCTAGGAATGCAAGCAAGGAGTCACAGGTACATAAGACGAGTCACGAGAGTTAAAAATCAAGCTAGGGCATCTATCTGGAATCAGAGGCCAACTGTGGTGAGCCTAAACTAGTTTTACAACAAGAAATTCACAATATAAAGATACCTGAAGCATGTGCATTGTAGGCACAAAAGCGAATTGGGTACTAGATGCAGCAAATTTTCAGAATGAGGCATTTCTTAATATTATGGTTTTGAAAATTAAAGGCATAAAGCCAAGAGGAACTTAGTTCATTGCTGAAGGCCATAGGGTTTAAATCAATTCACTAGGGTTCCATTCTTGCTATGCTCTGTCCCACCTGAGTCTCACAAGTTTCAAAGGGATGAGACCAGGAGAAGTGACATACGATTTTGGTGGATAAGCTATCCCTCAAAGCTGCCACCTGAGCTGCAGCAACTCCACCCTATCTGCTGCAACCCCTCAAGTTGTCTTTCTCAAAGCACTTTTTCTGTATAAGCATATATCTAGGTTAGCTTTTGGGGTTACTCTGGAAATGTTTACACCGTGCTTAGTGTTGAAATATGTAATTAGGTTCGGTCTTCATAATGACATGTAATCATGATTCTATGTATTTATTGTAAAGAGAGAAATAAATTTATTATTGTTGTTATTGAGGCATGGGTTTCATGCTCAAGGCTATTTTTGTTATAGGTCAAGCACCCATTGAGTGCTTCTAGGGCTTGTTATCGAGTCTACAAGTCAATTGAGTCATTGTCATGTATGGAAGACCCTCTTGGGCATGTTACATTTGTAAAGAAAATTTATTTGAGTCAAAAATAGAGTCAACGGCCCTCCAAGACCTAGTCAATGTGCAAGCAACAAGTCGGCCTAAGGCCAGTGTCAAGTCGGCCTACGAGATGCAACAAAAAGACTATATATATATGACTTGACCTCATTTACAAAGGACATCAATCAAGTTCGTGGAAGCACAAGAAGAGCAAAGGATACCTAGCAACGGGAAGGAGAATCTAAGGAAGAGGAAAGCGAAGTTTTTAAGGATAGTTTATGGGCTATTCACCTCATACGTATGAGATATTTAGGGCTACCTTCTGCTGCAGAAGTACCGAATTACAGTCACACAAAGAAGTCTAGATTTGTCTCTCAAGAAGTCGCCATTGCAAGTCAAATTTCCTAGGAGAAGAAAACATCCCAAGCAAAGGAAAAAAAGAGGGTAAAAACACCTTATTCTTCCATACGTGCAGAAACTAGGGTTTCTGCAGTAGCTGAAAATTGCAGTCCCACTTACAGGTCTGAAGTTGACGTCTAAGCAGAGAGTTGCAACAATTGTGAAATTGGATTGACTTGGGTTAACATTGCTAGAAGAAAGTTCTTCAAAGAAGAAGTTTGACTTGGTCTTGGAGGGGCTTTGGTCAAGGGTCATAGGTCTTGGAATTTGTCATTTAAAGTTATATAAGAAGAGAAGAATTCTTGTGGGTTTTCCCCTCAAGAGGAGAGGTTTAGCCCTCGCTGATCGCCTACATCTTGTGTCTTCTTGTCTCATTGTTTTTTATGATTTGGTAGTTGTTTGATGATAAGAACACTAATTATAATCAAGTGAAAGAAGAAGCTAATTAAGTTAAGTAAAAATACATCACAAATAGTTATCAAAGTAAGAGAAGTTATCTAATCTATTGCCCCTAGATTTCTCAACATGGTTTCAGAGCTAAGGTGACAAGACAAGGAAAGTCATCAAAGAGGACATCATACCATCAAGAAGGGATACACAACGGTCGAATACAAGAAAATCATCAAGAAGGACTAACTCACTCATCATCTTGAAGGAAGGAACTAAGAAGGCCTCAAAACCCTAGCTCATTAAAGAAGGGTTCTACACTCAAAGCATTCTTGGAAAGATCACACATCATCATCACAAGGAAAAGAAAGACCCCAAGGACCCTACCTCCACTCAAAGAAGGACTGCACATTTGAAGCATCTTGAAGTCTCCAATTCAAGGAAGCAAGAAGAGGTGTTACCATCATCATCAAAGGAATCAAGGTGTTCTCCCTCTATTTGAATCAAGAATCTCATCTCAAGCATATTTGAAGAAGGACATTTCTAGAACGAGTATTGTCATCTTCAAGGAAGCAAACATCATCATCAAAATCAAGAAGGCATAAAGTTGAAGATATCACCATCAAAGGAGCATCTTCACTTGACAAGTAAGTATCCTTATATCTATGACTGAATCTACTATCAAAATGACTCCATTCTGCAAGGAGAGCAATAGGTTGGTTGGGTCATCAAATTTCCTTGTATGGAAGAAGAGGACAAATTTGATCCTCATAGAAAAATAAGTCATTGGACATGTTAAGGGTTCAATTGTCGAACTACCAAAAGAAGAAGGTCAAGATCTAACAAAATATATGAAGGGGGAAATAAGGGCTCAAAGAATCCTTATCGAAACAATGAAGGATTCTCTCATCCCTTATGTAGCAAAATTGGAGAAGTCAAAAGACATCTATGACAAGTTGGTAAAATTATTTTCCGTAAGCACTGCAGGAGAAGTAATATCTTTGAGAGCCACACTATATAAGATGAAGGTATCAAAGGAAGAAGGGATAGCCTCATATCTTATGAGGGTGTCAGAAATACGAGACCAACTGCAAGAGTTGGGGAATAATGTCTGACAAAGAAATGACCATTGTGGTACTCAATGCACTACTTGATGAATGGGGCAAATTTGTTTCAAGCATCTATGGAAAGAAGGAAGCCACCCCATTTAGTGAACTCTGGTCATTGTATAAGATTGAAGAAACTAGGTTGAAGGCAAAAAGAGATGTAGGACCAAGCGAGCAAGTTCAAACATTTGCTGCCATGGCTAGGAGAAAAGGAAAGTTTGGGAAGTTTGATCCTCAAAAAAAGAGAAGATCGATATGTCAAAGATCCAATGCTATGGTTGTCAAGGAATATGGGCATTTCAAGAGAGATTGTCCGAAACTCAAGAAGGACAACAAGAAAAGGAAAGAAATGTTGGAAATAGTAAAATACTAAGAGGGGGGGTGAATCAGTATTTCTTTTTTGTTGTTCTTGTTGTTACCAAAAGCACATATATATATATACACACACATATATACATGAAACACAGAAGAAGATAGCTAGAATTAATGCTTTCATTAAAACAAAAAAAATAGTGCAATGAAATAAATACAATATATATATAACTGGTTGCAATTAGTTTCCAAGCTCCAACTTGGACTTTAGTGAGGCTCCAACCTCCAAAGCACCAACTCTGTCTTGCAATAGTTCTTCTCTTAGGAGCACCAACTCCCAAGGATTTCAATCATGTTTAGTTCAAAGGCTCCAACCTCTTGGGCTCCAACCCAAACCTGATATCAACTGTTTTTCTGCAGTTTTTTGTACCCAACACTGCTCAGCTTCTGCCTTTCTCTGATTCTCCTACTTCTCTGGTCTCTCCTGCCTCTTGCCTGTTCTTCAACTTCCTCTCTCACAAATTATACATTCAACAACCCACACTTCTCCCTGTGTTTCTGTTTTTATGTGTTTCAGGCACCTCTGACTAATCATTTCCGCTTACACCGCCTCTTTGGCTTCCTCCTCGGCCGCTGTGGCTTCCTCTGCGCTGTGCAAGTTCACCGACTCTTTTGGGGACGTGTAGCTTCATTAGAGACATCCAAATAATCCACGGACAACACATCTTCTCGGTTAATTGTAACAGTGCTCCTTTTGACAATGATTGCAGGCATACACAGAGTTTTTCAGTTTAACGGAGGTGTTATGCCCCAATCGCAATCTCCATCGCCATGATGCCCCCCATTTAACTGATGTTCAGCCTCCTAAATCATCGGAGCAGTTATCATAGGCCTTTCGGCCAAAAAACCCCACGTAATGCATAAACACAAATATACAGGAATATATGAGGAACATGGTCAAAAAACTAAAGGGTGGACTTCAAGAATCCATACACCCGCATTAATACTGTATCGAATCCGCTCCTCGACAGTTTCATCACAATCGGCCCCAAAACCTTTTCCACTTGATCCATGCCTTTTCCTTTTAAATGGAAATACTTTAAAAAAATACCCCAAAACACTGGTTTTTACCTTTTCCTATCGGTGCACTTACCGTACGTCGAAGTCAACACAGCAAGCATTTGTGACTGTTGATCTGGAGCGATGAGATTTGACAGTCCAGATCAAATCGCCTTATCGGCGATCGGAGGTCCCAATGGACTGCATTATCGGTGCTATTCCTTTGGTCCAATGCAATATCGTCGATCGCTATCGGCGATTTACAATGGCACTTAACACTTAATACATTCCCGCTCTGATATGTCGATGCGATGTAAGTCCCAGACCCGATTGGATCCCAAAACTCTCGCGCATATATTTTCAAGTCCGTTTTTCTGGATCCGCTAAGTGTTTAGCATGATTTTCCAGTGTAAAAGGCTTTCGGCGATGCGATAAGGAAATACGCAAGAGAGCAGAAGAATATTGCCATATTGACATCAATGACAATCTATGTCCAACAAGAAAGGAATGTAGCCCATGTCACCGAAGAAGTGGAAGAACTTGAGAAGAAGAAATCAAAGAAGGAAGAAATGAAAGATCTCTACTATTACTGAGATAATCTTCTTCACTTAGTTCTTTTCAGTTTTGTAAAACATAGCTATCATGATAAGAAGCATTCCAACTTCCAATTATGATAGGATGCATCATATTAGAAGATGGCATCATATTAGAAGCATATGATTGAAGAAAGATCATAACATCATTATAGAAGCTTGAAAGGATAGTTGAAGTAGAACTCTACATGGTTGTAGCAGTCATCATGATAGAAAGGAAGTAGCTCATGGTAACCTCATTGAAAGCATAATTAGAAGAGAGTCATCTAGCATAGAAAGAATTCATCATACAACATCATCATTAGGAAGGAGCATTTGCAGAATGAGGATAATCAAGAACCTCTATTGAAATCTTCATTAGAGGTTCACCTCTACTTGGAAGAAGCAAGTGTCTCATTGATAATTCCACCCTGTGTGGAATCCATTATTGAGAAGGATGATGGTATGGTGATAAAGGAGTGCAACATGATTAAAGAACTTTCAAGCAAGGAAAGGAAGTTGTCGAACGAAGTATAGATGACCAAAAGGAGAAAAGAGGTATGTATATTTTTTATAGATTAAGTCATGACTCATGTCATCATATAGTTGCAGATAGCATGGGTAAATGCTCTATCTCATGAGCATGATCGAAGAAAACGGATTTCTTCCCTTGGTAAGATGCATGAAGGCATATGTCTTGAGCTAGTTCACATATTTACAAGATGAAGTCAACATAATATGTCCTCGTATGGAATATTAGGTGGTTGACAAAGATGAAGGAACTATGTATAGAAGTTCCTAGAAACAATATGTGAAGAAAGGAAGAGGAGTTCATAAGAAATGATCAACATCTGATGACTAAAAGAATTGGCTAAAACATATCCATGGAGAAGGTATGAAGACTCTGATAAAGTTTGTAAAGGAAGGAGACCTTTAACATTGAATGTCTTGGAGATGTGTTTATGAATGTGCAGGATGTTGATGTTGCAAGCAAGTAGATATCATGTCGAAAGTGTTGAGAAATCAATGCTAGTAGGATTAGGGTTAGATTTCTCTTTCTTGATAATTACTTGTGAATTATGTTGGTTTCTTTTACTTATTTGTTGTATTATCTTTCATCAAGCAATTACCAAATTATGTGTGCATGAAGATCACAAAAATGCAAGACAGAAGATGTAGGCACTCTACCAGGGCAAAACCCCTATCTAGGGGAAAACCCAGTCAAAAATCTCTTCCTTCAATAGTTTTCAATGAGACTCTTCTAGACACAGACCTCCTCTCCACAAAGTCAACCCCTCCCTCTTCGATCCAACCTTCGACCTAGTAGCAGCAACACTTCGACCCTAGAAACTTCGACTTGGCAGCTTCCGACATCAGCAGTAGCTTCAACCTTGACAAGGAGACTTCGATCTCCTAAACTATCCCACACGAGAGAGAGAGATACCAAAACTTTGATTTTTTCCTCCCCTTCCTTCTTGACCAAACTTGCACTCATTTTACCCTCCTTCACCTTCGCTCTTTTCCCAGCTTCTAGCTTCCAACTTCAGATATCGAACTATGTGTGAGAGAGTGATATGCTACAAATGAATTTGAACTGCCTTGTATATATAGTCTTCCAATGAAGTCAAATTGCCTTCCTTGAGGCTGACTTGATCTTCTTGAGGCCGACTTGGTGTGGCGGTTACATAATTCATTTTTGACTCAAAAATAATTCTTTTTACATCATTGGAAAGCCTAAGAAAGGTCTCATAAAATAACAATGACTCTTTATTAATCCTAGGAGTCCACAACGAGGACTTTGACTAATAAAATGATGACCCAAGCAAGAAACCCATGCTTTAATAAGTCATTATAACAATAATAAAAATTCTTTTGACAAATACATTTTATGAAGACCAAACCTAGTTACATTTTTCAACATAAATGCCATCATAAAAGGTAATTGCGATTTGATGTTCATTTTGATTTTTGGACAACATTTGGTTGGGTTGAAATAGGATTACCAAAAGAGAGTTGTAGATGTCACCTGTTGACCACTGCAGTAGTACCTGATGATTATATGAAAACTCCATGCCCAAGGATGTACCAATGGACACTTGTACCATCAGATATCATCACTCAACAGAGTTTTTATACTCTACTTCTATTTTCTCATCATCTTTTTGTACCCAGATTCCACACCCTGCCGGGAATTGTAATAAGTGATAATAGTAATGATGAGTTTTGAATCTGTAACAGGCTTAGGATGTTGGGACTCGATCGGCAAACGAGTACATCTTTGAGTGTTTTTTTATCTAGTTAATTATCCCTTCCTTTTCAGAGGCGGATAATTTTCTGGGTTTTTTCACTCACTTTTTGTCCCAAAGCCGGAGTGACGGTTTGAAGGTTGAGCCTCTAACACATCTTAGTGTCTAGAGTTGATGTATATACCATACTAGATCACACAAAAAAAATTGTGGAATTTGGTTAGGTCTAGGTAGTCATTTTTTAAATTTTTAGATTTTCTACATTACGTAAATTGCTAATAAAATTGTATTTGTAATGTAATAGTGATGTCTAAAGTTGTATGGGGTATGAGTAATGAAATTTGCACCTCTCACCCTCAACTTTCTACTATAACACACTTTGAGGGGTTAAAAATGTGTTTTGAACCCTCAAAACCCACTTTTCCTAAGTTCGGTGAAAATCTGGCAATTAATTAAACCAAAAATTAAATAAATGGATAAATATAAATATCCACACAAGCTAAATGTTGTGGAAATGAGGTGGAAAATCATGGGGGAGTTAAAGTGAAGTTTCAAGGTGATGTGGACTCCTAAAATCAAGGAAAGGACATGTGCTCAAATAAAATCAAATTTTTGGCATTAAGTGAGAAAGTTGCTCACTTGGAAATTCGAATTTGTGAAGTTAATGCACATTTGGGAGGATTTGGGAATTTGGTGGTGATTTTTATGGGGAATTGTCCCCACATGGGTTACCACCCATATGCACTTGTCATTCCATCACAAAATTCGAATTTGGCACATAAGGGAAGAAGAAAATGATGTCCACTTGCCAGAATTTGATTTTTATACTTGGCATTAGAGCTCTATTCAACAAATTCGAATTTCTCTTTGGGATTGTCACCTCATGCCACTTGTTTAATTACTTCTACATTGGGATTTACTCCCATAGTTCTATATAATAGAGCCTTGAGCTGTTGTTTGTATCATAATTGTTACTAGCTATAGTGCTTGCGAAAACGCTGCCGCCTTGTACATTTTCATAAATGTCAATAAAGACTTTGGGGTTTCATTCATGACGTGTTCCTCCTTTTCGTGTGTGATGAGTTGTTGATCATTGGTATAATTCCTTTTACTCATGCTTTGATCTAATTTGTTTTCACATGCTCTTGTAGATTTGTAAATGTAGAGCTATCTTGCATTGACATTTGATTTAAAAATATGCTCTAGGTATAGAGTGCTCTAGTTGGTTTTAAATAAATCTCTAGAGTTTCTTATCATTATTTATTGTTGAATCTATATGGAACTAATTCTTGATTGAAGTTTTGTAGAGAGAACAACTTGTTGGGATTACAAAATCAAGCATGAGGGGAAGTCTTTGGAGAGACCAACCCACTCTTGATACATTCTTAAAGGAGCTCTCATTTGTTTTTTGAGCCTTCATAGTCTTATCTTACAAAGTGGTTTTGCAGGGGGTTTTGCAACATAGCTTGTACACAAGCCGAGTACTTCTAAATTTAAATCTCTTTTAAAAAACATTGTATTTCATTTCTTTCATTTGCTATCTAAGAGCTTGAAGATGGCTAAGAAAAGACGAGAGTTTGCTCTCACTCTTTAGCTTAGCCTTTTGTGAATTATAATTGTACATATACATTTTATTTTTCTGATTTTTCCATTAATATTTAACTTATTTTGCAGCCATTGTTTGGATTGTTTGCTAGCTCTTGTGTGGCAGATTTTGAAGAGCAATCTCCCACAACATCTAACAAGTGTTTGCAAGACCTTTGGCAAGTGTTGGGGGTTCGATTTCCAAAGATGCCATGAGCCATTTTGAAGCTTATTTTGGCCAAAGTCGAGTTCACTAGAGAGCTGCCCATTTTCCTCTCTAAGCCGTGGGCATTTGGAGGAAACTTTCACCTTGTTTCCCTTGCATAAGTTTTGTGAAATTTGGTCATTACTTTTTCAAGAAATGAGGTCTAGTGTCCAAGTTTGAAGCAATTATTGTGAGGTCTCTCCTTGAAGTTTAGTTGAGGACTTTTGAAGGGCCCTCTTCTCATTGTAATATTAATCAAAGATCTAACTTAATTGTGGGAGCTTCGGATCTCTCCCATGGTATCCTATCTCCCCATTTAGAGGGACGCTTCTCTCGGGCGGATTGACATTTGCATGATCTAAACTTTCGCACTTCATTTACTTACATGCATGCTTTAATTGAGAACTAACACAACCTCACTATCACATTTAATTTTTAAGTTTAAGTTTGTTACAATTTCATTTGAGCTTTGCATTCTCTATCTCATTGTTGCTTGAAGCTACAAGCTTACACTTTACTTTGGGCAATTCATCCTTTACATGCAAGCATTTTATTTGATTCGTTTCCATTTACCTTGGTAAATTGTTTCATGAACACTTGAATACATGTTTCATTTTTATGCTAAATTGTCATCTTGAATATTGAGGCAATTTATTGTCATTGCCTATTTGAAACAAATTTTACTTTCAAGCAAAATTACTTGTATCATTTTAATCCATTGATGAGACACATGCAACACTTGTAAGCTAATTTTATTCCTCCAATTGAAATTATAATTGCAACTTATGTTGAACATTTTTTCATTTTCAAGCATTGCAAATCAATCTCTTTCAAGCATTTGCATGTAGCATTATTTTATTTTGGGGAAAAAACTTACATACATTTCATTTAGGGATTTTAGTATAAGAAGGCCCCAAGCTTTATTAAAATTTTACCTCCAACATAAGTTGGTCGAAGTAGACATCTTAAGGACCCTCTACTCCTCTATTGACTCCTCCCTATGAGATCCATGTTGAAATTGCTAAGTATTATCCGTTAGAAATTTTATCTGTATTCTCTCATTTACTTCTCCTACTTGCTAATTACAAACAAGTTATTTAAACATATAAACATCGAAATAAACACAATATAGTCTCAACCATCTACAGATCAATAGCTAAAAGAAATAGCAAACACACAAGTGACACCATTATTTTTGGACAACTTGTCCCCAGAAAAACCCAATGTGAGAAAACCAGTGCAGCAATTATGAGGGTTTATTTTATTATGCAATCTATCCTTGAGTACAACTGGGTGCCAAACTGGCTCACCCAACAAAGAAAAATAACCGGCAGTAATACCTCTCTATTCAGAAGTAGATATTCAGAAAAGTTGCCCCACAAAACCCTCTCCAGCGCCACCGAGGCACTGTGTCAGCCTCAAACCCCTCTGCGTCAACCCTCTGAGGCACTACACAACCTCTACAGCCTTCTGTGTCACTCCTACTGCTCTCTACGTGGATGACACAGGCCCTTCTGGCTCTGCGTTGCCTCTATTGGGCTATGCATGGCCTGCTCTGGCTTCTGTGTCTACCTCTCTACCTCTGCGCTGGTCTCTCGACACTATCTCTGCCTCTCTGTCCAATACTCACTGCCCGTCGCTGCAAACTGATCATTGATTCAACTTTACTTAGCAAACCCTACTCTAGTAAATCGAATGACTGATCACTCTGGTGTGTTCTCCAACTGACCCTCAAGCCTCCTCTTATGCTTTTCCTGTTGGTCCTTCAACAGTCCAGATTACATCTCTAATCAACGGCTAAGATTAGATTTGTTTGATCCATGTCTTTTGAAACCTTCTAACCTAGTTTTATATTAATATCCATTAATATTTTATTTTTCCTAAGTTTAGACTTAAGAACTCCATTAAAAATATTAATTATTTTAATATCTCTTAAACCGGGAAGAATCTGCATAAACCATTTCTAGGTCTTGGAGATCTCATGTGTTTTAGCCTTTCCACCAATTTTCATAACTAGAGCACATATGATGCTACCCCAAATGAACAATCCATATCTTTGGGCAAGGGCGAGGTTTGAGGATTGAAGAGTTAAATTGTAATCTTGTTGTAGAGATAATTAATCAAATTAACCAAAAGCGCTTTCCATTACATTTACTTTACTTGTTTCTTGATGGTTTGAATTTTCATATGCAAAGTCTATTCCAAAAGCAAGTATTGTAATTCTTTCAAACAAATGTTTTATTTTCATGCTTCAAGTCTAATTGCATATTAATGTCTTGGTTTAGCACTTCCTTTCTTTTACATTTCCAAGTCAATTACTATTTTTTGGGTTTTGGAAAGATATGTTTCACATGTTTTGATTTATAAAGTTGATTATCTCAAAAGCATTTTGTATCTTACATATCTTGTGCTAACAATTTTTGTTTACATTTCAAGGTTACTTTGTTTTCTCTTTTGAAAGTATTGCACTTTATTTTGAACAAATATATCTTTAAATTGTTGAGCAACTTCCTTATAAGGAACTAGTTTTATGGTTTTTGTCATATTAATGATTGGCATTGTTATTTCAAGTTGCTCACTTCATATTTGCTCATAAATCCTTAAAAGTAATCAATTTTCACAATAACACTCTCCTAGAAACTCACATCTTTTAACTTAACTTTTCATTAAGGACCATCCCTCTTAGCTAACCTAGGAGATAGCTCAAACGGAGAGAGTGGGGATTAGTGTGACAGCCCCTTCTCTGAGTTCCCTTTCACCAACCACACCTTGTGGGGTTGAAGGCTTTTCTCACTAACTTGTAGGTAGGTGTAGGCAGCAGGGTCAACATCACCTACAACCGATACTCATGAGAATGGATGGAAGATCCTGAAAGTAACATGACTTGGAAAAGGTAGTTGAATGAAGAAAAGCCAGAAGTGCACTAGAAGATCACCTTCCGATAAAGGAAAAGGATGATATGGTTGATGGTTCAACCCTATTGTTCGTTGAAGGAAAGTGATGCAAGCTCGATGCCCTACGAAGAAAACCGAGAAGATAAAGGTTCCATAATGATGAAGATCAAATTCATGGCATCGAAAGGAGGAGCTCTACAAGTAGTTGAAGGTATCGTGATCTCCATAGAAGAGCAGAGAGTTGTTGGAAACAAGCCCCTAGTTAAGAGGGAGCTTGAAATCAAGTCCCTAGTTAAGAGGGAGCTTGGACAAGTCCTTTTTATAAGAATGAGTATATCTTCCCTAGTTCAGAGGGAGAGATAGACACATCATTCTTGTCTTCATGTTGTGAAAAAAGAATGGAGCATTAGGTAAGCATCTGAGATTGATTCTAATACTCTTTGAGGATATGGTAGGGAATCCAATAGGCAACAGTAGTCGAAGAGGAAATTCCTTGAGAATATGTTATTCCAAGATAGGAGTTGTCCTAAAAGGACATACCATGTGAACACCCGGGTGGGGTATGTGCCTTGAGAGACAATGATGATGGTGTCTATCAGTCATTGGTTTCGCCAGCATTGTGCTCTCATCTTTTGGAGAGATAGAGTTGTTAGTCAACGCCTTAAGCGACAATGTTGGTTGGTATGATGAGATGCTCTGGCATAAGCTAAGGAAATAGATTATGATATGGCTTACCAATCTAACTCTTCTTATGAAATTCTTCAGTTTGAGAATGTCCTAGTAACTTGTATAGGTTATGAATACCTCCCTAGTTAAGAGGGAGTGTTGCAATATGTAACTAGGTTCAGTCTTCATAATGACATATGTAATCATGATTCTATGTATTTATTGTAAACAGAAAAATAGATTTATTATTATTATTATTATGATTGAGGCATGGGTTTCATGCTCAAGGCTATTTTTGTTATAGGTCAAGCACCCATTGAGTGTTTCTAGGGCTTGTCATTGAGTTTACAAGTCAATTGATTCATTGTCATGTATGGAAGACCCTCTTGGGCATGTTACATATTGTAAAGAACATTTATTTGAGTTAAAAATAGAGTCAAAGACCCTCCAAGACCTAGTCAATGAGCATGCAATAAGTCGGCCTTCACAAGAGACAAGTCGACCCAAGGACAGTGTCAAGTCGGCCTTCACAAGAGACAAGTTGGCCCAAGGACAGTGTCAAGTCAGCCTACAAGATGCAACAAGAAGACTATATATATAGGACTCGACCGCATTTGCAAAGGACATCTATCAAGTTCGTGGAAGCACAAGAAGAGCAAAGGATACCTAGCAAAGGGAAGGAGAATCTAAGGAAGAGGAAAGTGAAGTTTTTAAGGATAGTTTTTGGGCTATTCACCTCACACATACGAGATATTTAGGGCTACATTCTGCTGCAGAAGTACTGAATTACAGTCACACAAGGAAGTTGAGATTCACCTCTCAAGAAGTCTCCATTGCAAGCCGAGTTTCCTAGGAGAAAAAGCTATCCCAAGCGAAGGTAAAAAAGAGGGTAAAAGCACCTTAGTCTTCCACACGTGCAAAAACTTGGGCTTCTGCAGTAGCCGAAAATTTCAATCGCAGTTGAAGGTTCGAAGTTGAGGTTGAAGCAGAGAGTTACACTAGTTGTGAAATTGGATTGACTTGGGTTGACTTTACAAGAAGAAATTTCTTCAAAGGAGAAGTTTGACTTGATCTTGGGGGAGCTTTGGTCAAGGGTAATAGGTCTTGGAATTCGTCATTTGAAGTTCTATAAGAAGAGAAGAATTCTTGTGGGTTTTCCTCTCAAGAGGAGAGGTTTTGGCCCTAGCTAATCGCCTACATCTTGTGTTCTTTTGCCTCATTGTTCTTTATGATTTGGTAGTTGTTTGATGATAAGAACACTAATTATAATCAAGTGAAAAAAGAAGCTAATTAGGTTAAGTAAAAATACATCACAAGCAGTTATGAAAGTAAGAGAAATTATCTAATTTGATGCCCCTAGATTTCTCAACACTTAGGAGTGCTTCATGTGATGTGAAGTGCATCGTGTGTTGAGATACACATTAGAAATAACTTACATGTGGATCTCTATACTTTGACTTGATACTTTTGTGGTGCACTTCCTTAAAAGGTTGGAGACCTATCTGGCATGGTGACATTCTTCATGACAATGTTTATCTCACTTTTCATGAGGATGTAAACTTGAGGAGATTTTAAAACATATCTTGAGGGCATCCAACTTTAGGAGAAGTTAATTTTTGAGAAAATTCCCAGAATTACACCAAATCAGCACTATTAAATGCAGAATGGCCATGGGATTTCTGAAATGTGACCATAATAAAAATTAGGGTAAAAATTAAGAGAGTTGTAGTTCTTTTAAAACATGACATGGAGAGATTATTGCCAATCTTTTGTCCACTCATTGAGACTATTGATGTTTTATAGCTACAAAAGGTCTTCTACATTGGCTTGGTGTCTTAGCATGTACCGTAGATGCTTGCTTGGTGGAGTAAGTAACTTTATTATTTCTTTCCTAAGGTTATCCTTAGGAAAAGTAAAATAATTAGAGTAATTAATTATTGTGGACTTGTTGAAAATGGTAGTGTGGAAGGTCTTCTCTAGCTAGTGACTTAGCCAAAAAGACCGCGAGTTGTCTTTCCTTTGACCATGGTGCGAGTTCATGGAGCTCGTGAGTGTGTTTTCAGTTTGCAAGAACAATATTCACAAGTTCATGCATAGTGTTGGAGGATCAGTCACGTGGATCCTTCTTCAATTAACTACAGGATATATGGTCATGTGAGTTTAGAAAAAGACAAGTTGGGAACTTTAGTCTTTGATTGAAGGAGCATTAGTTAACACTCCAAGTGATGATTAGAGAAGAGAACCAGTTCGACTCAGTTAACTAGTCAATCACAACTCAACTTCCAAATTTGGAACTTGCCTATTATAGTGTGGGTAGAATCTATAAAGGAGGGATGAAAGGCACAAAGTTTATTCATTATGTGCACAAGTTGGTGTGCGATCTCTTTGCTTGTGGTGTGTGTAGCCTTGAGGAGCAAATCACTTGTGTGTGCACTGGTTTGATGAGCAAACATGTGCAAAGTTTTAGGAGCTACATCCTATATAATAGGAGACCAGGTTCACACAAAAATAGGTCCTAGTGCGCTAGGAAATAGGGTTGCTGGTGCGCAAAGTTTAGGAGCAAGAATCAGGTATTTTTGCGAGGTGCTTTAAGCTAGTACAACAAAGAACAAGTAAGTTCTCAAATTGCCTTGTAAGAGATTCCATTGCTCAAGTTTATCAATAAAATACTACAGCAAAGAAAAGGGTTTTCCAAGTTGGGTTTCCCAAGAAATAATTGTGTTGATTTATGTGACTTTGTTTTTATCTCTGTGATTATATTATGTTGCCTCCTTGCAAATTCGCTTGCCTTGCTTCCTTGTCAAGGGCTAGAAGATGACCTATTGATTCCTTCTTCATGCAACTTTGATCCTCTTCCAACAGATAGAGAATTTTGACCTTGAAGCAACGAACCCTAGCTTCCTTTTTCGCACATGTGAAAGAGAATTAGCCAAGAAATAAACCTTCTTCATCCTCTTCCTTTTTCGTTGCCTTCTTCATCTTCCTTCTTCGCTTGAATGAATGAGTAATGAATGTGTTCCAAGGAGGTCGATTTCCCTCCTCTATATAGGCTTCTTAAGGTGGATGTGGCTCCTCAAAATAGGTCGACTTCCCAGCTGCAAGGCCGACTTGGTCTTGAAGGGTATTTTGACACTTAATGACAAAAATAATTTTCTTTACAAGTTACAATGTACCCGATGGGGTCTTCAACTTATGACAATCTCTTTTGACTTCTTGACCTAGGACAAACCCTAGAAGCACTCAATGGGTGCTTGACCTCTAAAATAAAAGACCTCGAACATGAAACCCATGATCCAAAAATAATAATAATAAACTTTCTTTCATTTTACAATAGACAAGAATCAAAAGTACATTTCATATTTATGAAGACCGAACCTAGTTACACATTTTTCAACACTCCCTCTTAACTAGGGAGGTATTCATAAATGGTATATGGACATTCTCAATCTGAAGAGATCTCATAAGAGGAGTCGGATTGGTAACCCATCTATTTAGCATCATAACAACCAGCATTGTCATATAGCAAGGCCTTGACTAACAGCTCTATTTCTCCATAAGATCACAACACAATGCTGGCGAGACCAATGACTTATAGACACCATCATCATTGTCGCTCAAGGCACATACCCCACCGGGTGTTCACAAAGTATGTCCTTCCTTGGACTGTTCTTATCTTGGATAGCTAGTCCTCAAAGAATATCAGTGCTCGACTAATCTTATCTTGGATGCCCTACCTCATCCTCAAAGAGTATCAGATGCCAGATGCTTACCCAATCCACCATTTTGTCTTCCCAACTAAAGAAAAGAATGAAATGCCTATCTCTCCCTCTCAACCAGGAAGGATATATCAACCAAACCAAGCTTGTCTCTCAAATACACAAGATTTCTTATTAGGAAGAGATTTTCTCAATATGTCAGTTACCTGTTTAGCGGTGGACATATATTGTAGCTATAGCACACCATCTTGTACTAACTTCCGAATGTAGTGATACTTGTTGCTTATATGCTTTGTCTTTCCATGAAACATTGGGTCTCAAGACAATCTTTGTCATCTCCCTTCCCAAATGGATTTGTAACAGGTTTTGGTCTCTCCCCAATTTTGTACAAAATTTTGTTAAGTAAAGGACCCAAGCAATTTTGACTTAAGGACTTAGGAGGGGAAATTGCCACCCACATGGATAAACACATTGGGCAATTCGAATTGCCTTGGAGGGGAAATCATATGGCTTGTGGAGGGGCCCACATGAGGAAAAGGGAGGCCCGCGAATTTATAAGCAAGAAGAGCTCCTCACTTGGGGAATCATTCATACTTGCACATCAAATTCACTTGTTGTTTGCTCAAGCTGCTTAGTCGAGTCAACTCACTGTTTAGCCACAAGTCTCTCCGGCGAGAGATTCAACCTTACCTTCAAGGGACTACAAGTGCCACCTTAGGAAGGCATTTTCAGAGGACCTTGAGGAGCACCGGGAAGGATTCATAGTCAGCACACTCAGCCCACAAACCAGTGGTACGTATTTCTAGGCCATGCAAAGAGGGGAACACGCAATTATGATCAGGGATTCATCCGAGCAGCACTTGCCGAAGAAGCTTGGAGAGTTGGAGTACATCACGAGTCCAACCTTGGGGAGGCGTTTTGGAGCAGGTGGGTGCAGCATTTGGGTAGTTCGAAACTCAGCCTTGGAGGACTACGTAGAGGGCCAGATTGGGCATCACATGGGCATTGAGGGAGAGAACCACAGCATCAAGATCAGATCAGAGAAGGGTGGAAATTCATAATGGATAGCATCTCAGTGGTTTGGGGCAGTTTTGGAGAGCTTTCCCAGCACCCTTCAGATAGGCCGAGTTTGCCAACTTGAGGAGGATGACGGGCTCATTAGGGGTCGAATTTCAAGGCTTTGAACTAGGCCAAATCCTTCCTGGGTTTTGGTGGGTTTTGGTTGAGGATCCAAGAGCTAAAGTTTCACAATTTTCTGAGCAAGGGAAGCAGTGATTCCAACACTTCCTTTCCAGCAGACAATGCAATTTTCTGGGCAAGGTGGATCAGATCTAGAGCAGCAATTAGGTGGCCCTCAGATCATCATTTGCTCACCTGGATTTTATCACGCTTGTCCTTGGAGACAGGTCCAGGTGCACCATTCCATTCATTATTGTATTTGCCCATGATGGTTTAATAAAATGTCTCACAAGCTCTCTATTTCCATAATTTTCATGGGTGTTTGGTGATTGCATCTCATTTTTGATTGTTGGTTTGTCTGCTTGCCTTGTTTATCACTGAATTTCCTAGTTAGGAACATTACAGTGGTTTTAGAGCCCAGATCTTGGCTCAATCGTGGGGAGTTTCTCCTGTGACAGAAGGGGACCAGCAAAATATTACATACAGGAGACAGAGGTACCGAAGCAAAGAAAGAGAGTTGGAGATCACTCCAGACACCGAGGATAGGGGAAAGGCAATGGTAGTAGAGGAAGACACGAGAAAGCTCAAGAGCAGGGAGGAGATGGCCTTTCATAGCCTCTTGAAGGCTCTGAATGATCTACCAAAGGGGCAGAAGGAAATGTTAGAGGAAATCAAAATGCAGAACTGAGAGAGAACCACTCCTAGGGGATTCCTATTTGGGGAGATTTTGGGGACCTCTCAACAATTTGACCATCCTTCACCCGCAGCACAACCTCCATCAGTGAGTGGCCCAAATCGAGCTACACTGCCCTCTTTCGTGCCTTTGGCATAGGCTGGACCAGCAGAGGCCGAAGACCCTTCACTGATGGGAGAACACTTCAGAGAATGGCAGTCCATGGGTGTAGACTTCAGGGAAGCACTCTCTTTCAGAGATTTCTGCAAGCTCAAGCATAATCAGAAGAGCAAGGGTTATCGAGGACAGTGCACGCAAAGCTATGAGTTGCAGAGGATGACAGGGAGGATGTACTTCCCCAAATACGATGGCATTGCCAAGTGCACTCCTCGGGCTTGGGTAGAGAAGATGGACACGTATTTCCAGCTTAACCGGATGACGGAGCTGGAAGCCATCAAGATGGCCACGCTGCACATGGAGGGGAAGCCCACGACTGGTGGTTTCATGGCTTGGCTACCCTGGGGCATGCCAATGTGACTTCATATGAGGATTTCACCAGGAGGGTGGTGGAGCACTTTGACCAAAGGGATCCGGAGGCTCACCTTAGGGATCTAACCCAACTGCGACAAACAGGCAACCCAGAACAGTACATATTGGAGCTCCTGAGAGTTTCAGTGATGCTGCCAGACCTATCCGATACTCAGAGGGTATACACCTTCATAGAGGGTTTACTCGAGCCCCTGCATGGACTAGTGAAGTCACACAAACCCTCCACGCTTCAAGAAGCAGTTATGTGTGCCAGATACTTACAGGGGGCCATCCCCAAGACACCAGTACCCTTTCCTACACATAACCCCTACCCCCAGAAGGGGAATAACACTAGACCACCACCTCAAGGAACCACCCAGGGACGAAGGCAACTGGATGATGAGACACGAAAGGACCTCAGGAGGAGGAAATTGTGCTTTACTTGCCGGGAGCCTTGGGCACCAGGCCATCAGTGCACAACTGGCAAAGCACATTACATTGAGGTCTTCTCAAATAGTGACCAGGATGACGAGTTGGAGCAGGAGTGTGGTATGGGAGACGGTGAGAGTCCAGTAGAGAGGGAACCACCACCACCACTTCCACAGGGGGGGCACCCTTTGCCCCATCCGAGGGAGTCCTTGCTTCTTTATGCGGGGTCCCCAAATTTCTGACATTATGGATCAGAGGCACGATACAGAGGCAGTGGGCATCAATCTTAGTTGACAGTGGGGCTACCCACAACTTCATAGATACCTGGTTGGTTTAGAGGAGGGGCCTCACCATGACTGAGTTTGAGGGCTTTTTAGTCTTGGTGTCAGGTGACCATACCATGCAATGCACTCGGTATGTGCCTGCTTCGACGGTGGCCATGGGGAACTACTCTATGACAGACCATTTCTTTGTGGTCGATGTGCCAGACACCAACTTGGTGATGGGTGTCTAGTGGTCGTACTCCCTTGGGCGAGTTACCATTGATTGGAAGAAACTAGAGATAGATTTCACCAGCCCAGATGGCAAATCAGTGATCCTTAGAAGCATGCATTCATACCCACCACAGACAGTCTTAGCGCATAGGATGGAGGCAGATCTGCAACATGGAGACATAGCATGCGCAGTAGAGCTCAGGGTTTCAAAGGTTGGAGGGCAAGCCCAGCCACCACCTCTAGACATATAGGCCTTGCTAGACAGGTGCGCAGTAGTATTTGGAGATATCCCACCAAGGCAACCACCAAACAGGGGATTCAAGCACACCATCGAACTGGAACCTGGTGTGCAGGTAGCGATTACCACCCCTTATACGCATCCTAAGGCCTATAAGGACGAGATTGAGCGAACCATCAAGGAACTGTTGATGTTGGGCCACATCAGGCCAAGTTCCAATCCCTTTGCTTCTTCAGTGGTGCTGGTAAAGAAGAAGGATGGAACCTTGCGCATGTGCATTGACTACCGGGCGCTCAACAGGAAGACATTGAAGAACCTGTACCCCATACCTCGCATCGATGAGTTGATGAATGAGCTTAGAGGAGCCAAGTACTTCTCTAAGATAGATCTATGTTCAGGGTACCTCAGATCAGAGTGAGGCATCAAGATATCCCCAAACAGCTTTTCGATGCCATTATGGGCACTTCGAGTTCTTGGTCATGCCCTTTGGGTTGACCAATGCCCTGGCTACCTTTCAGTCATGTATGAACCACGTGTTCCGGGGGCAGTTGAGGAGGTTTGTATTGGTTTTCTTCGATGACATATTGATATACAACAAGACTTGCGAGGAGCATCTCCAGCACTTGGAGGTGTTGTGTATTTTGGAGGAACAACAGTTGTATGCCAAGTTGTCCAAGTGTGAGTTTGGTCTGACCGAGATGCTCTACTTGGGGCATATCATTAACGAGGATGAGGTGAAGGTCCATGAGGAGAAGATACGAACTATCCGTGATTGGCCAGTACCTAGAGATGTGACAACACTGAAGAGCTTCTGTTAGTTTTTCGTAGCATCAGATGTGCTCTAGCCATGAAAATTGGTGCAAAGCCTAAAACACATGAGTTCTAAAGAACCCAGAAATCGTTTGGTGAAATTCCACTCGGATTGTATTTTATTAAAATAATTAATATTTTTAATAGGGTTCCTAAGTCTAAACTTAGGAAAATTAAAGTATTAATGGGTATTAATCAAAATATGGGTAAGAGTGTTCTAGAAAGCAGATCAACTCAAGCTATAATCATAGTCGTTGATTAGAGACTTAATCTCGTCCGTTCAAGTCCCAACGAGAAAAGTATAAGGAGGCTTGGGGTTCATTTAAAAACACACACGAAGAGAACAAATTGATCTGGAGTTCGATTTTTGGGGCTAGGAAGTGGAGAATTCGAACTGAGTGATCATTCTGCAGCAAAGGGGCAGGGATAGTTCAGGAATACTGGACAGAGAGGTAGAGAGACACTAGTGGAGGAAGCGAAGCAGCTAGAAGGACTAACATTGGGCCAATCTGGGCCCACGCAAGCCTGACGCAGAGTCAAAAGGGCCAGCGTAGAAGTAAAGTTGCCCTCACGCAGAAAGTCGGAAACTATCAGAACAGCCGAGAAGGTTGACGGAGAAGGCAGAAGAGATAGCGCAGGGCTAACACAGAGCCTGTAAGGCTGATGCAGGCAGGGCCAGCACAGAGATAGACAAGCTTAGCTAGTTCTACTGCTAGATAAGTCGAAAACTGTCGGGTGTGTTGACTACTGGAGTAGCACCCGAGGATTATGTGAAGACTCCATGCCCAAGGATGATCCAGAGGACACTTGTACCATCAGATGTCATCAGTCAACAGAGTTTTTTAACTCTACTTCTATCTTCTCATCATCTTTTTCTTGATACCCAGATTCCACACCTGCGGGGAAAAATGGTAATAGTGATGCTAGTATGATGAGTTCTTGAATTTGTAACAGGCCTAGGATGTGGGACTCGAATCAGCAAAACGACTCACGAGCAGTCTTTTTTATCCAGTTAATTATCATTTCTCAGAGGCGAATAATTCTCTGGATTTTTTCACTCATTTCTTACCCCAAAGCTGAGGTGACGGTTGAAGATTCGAGCCTGAACATCCTATGTCAAGGTCGTGTATATTACCATAATGATCACACAAAGTTTCGCGTGGAATTTGGCTAGGTCTAAGTAGGATTTTTTAATAGTTAAAAATTTCCCGCAAAACGGGATTTTTTAATTATTTTTTATGTAAAGGCATAAATAAGTTGCCTTAGGAAATGTCTGGGACGTATGACCACTCGAAATTCATCCTCAGAGGCCCAGCATCCTCCTAGAGCCCACTTTGGGGGTCAAAAATTGACTCAGAGTCCCTCAAAAGGCGATTTTTCAAGTGACGGTGGCAAAAATGAAGAAAAAATTCAAAAAAATGAATAATTGGAAAAAATTTGAAATTTTTCCAAAGTCAAAATAAGTCAAATTTTGACATGGAAACTATGCAGAGAATCAAGGGTCAACAGGGCCCACCACAGGAGGAAAGTCAAAATCAAAAGTCAAAGTCAAAGTCAAAAGACCGTCAAAGTTCCACATTGAGGTTCATCGTATAGCTGAAGATTCACTTTGATTTAATTTTTAATGGAAGAAATTAAAGTATAAGTTTAAAAGTAAAGTGAGTGGGAAGGGACCCCACCTCACCCCTCCAAAATACGTATTACTCAGCCCATTCAAAGTCTGCACAGCAGTTCAAACGGTGTTTACGTGGACAGCAAATACGTGGGCCCAACAAATTAAAACACAATTCAACGCATATTTCAAACGGTGTTAACGTTGGCAGCCTCAAAAGGAATCAACAGCAGGTATATACGCATACATGGCAGCATTAACGTGGGTATATTCCAGCACAGCCCAAACGCATATATTCCAGTGGCAAGAACATGGGCAGGTCAAGCAGTTTCACGCTGGCAAGTCAACATGGAAATTACGTGGGTATACTCAGCAGTAAACAGCAATTAATACACGCAGGCAACAGGTATACATGCAGTTTAAAGGCAGTCCCAGCTATTAATGTGGGTAGCCCAGCTATTAACGTGGACAGTTACTAGCAGTTTACGCATAGTCCTCAGCAATTAAAACAGTAGTCAAAGGTAATACGCTGATTTAGACAGCAGTTCATGTTGGCAGAAAATACGCATAGTTAACTCAGTCCACAGCCAGCCAAAAGAATGTTTAACGCACAGGCTATCAGCAGTTAACGTGGGTATATTCCAGCAGTTATATACAGCAGTTTAGAGGCAGTTATCTCCAGTTCAAAGGCAGCTAATACACAGCAGCTTGACACTTGCCATTCTACTTGCTACATTGGGATTGTCATCAAGTTACATGTGTCATTTCATTTTTCAATGGGATCTCCTCCCATTTCTCTATTTATATGAGCCTTGGGCTCTTATTGTAAGAAGATAGAACGAGCTATTGGGCTGGCGGCGACTCTGCCGGATTTTGTACTCAGTTTTCACATAAATAAATAAAAGTCTTTGGGGTTACTAGCTTCTCTTGTGGTGCATGCTTTGGTACATGAGGTATACCTGTGTCGTTTGATATTCATTTGATTTCATTTGCTATCTAGTTGTTTTTCTTTATGCATTTGCCTGAAGGCACTATTGTCTAGGGAGGAGAGATTTGCAGCTATCTCAAATCTCCTCTGGGCTTGGTATATTTTGTACACTTGTTGTAGCTTATCCATTCTCGGTTGAATGACAGCCGTCAACTTGGTCTCTATATTGCAAGTCTATTTGCGATAACCAATTCGTTGCAAGTAGTTTTCTGTGTTTTCAAGGGATAGGTTGCCAGCTCTATTGGGTGTGGGATCTATCGGCGGCGGGAATAGTCACCTCCAAGGATATCAAGGGTCCCACAAGTTGTTCAAGCCAGCAATCTCATAAGACATCAAAAAGATTTATTTAAGAGGGGGTTTCCTGAGCCCTTTGCTTGTTTTCTATCTTGAAAAATTATCGCATATTTTATTCTTTCATTTGAAAGCCTTTGTCTTCATCATGAAAAATATAAAATAAAATAAAAAATTTTCCTTTAGGGTTTTAGATTAAATTTTAAATTTTGTTTTAAGTTTAATCTTTGTCTGAAAGGGCATAAAAATTTTTGTGGGAAAATTATTTTTGTTGCCAGATTCAGATGTTTTCATGTTATATCTTTCACGCTGAGATCTGAAGTTTCAAGTCGAGATACGAATATGATATCTAGTTAATGGTTTATAACTCGTGGTGGTTTGAAGCATGCATCCTTTTTTAAATCTTCAATTGCTGGATATCATTTGGGTCATTCAAAGAGCACTGTGATCTAGCTGATGACAAATGATTGCTGTTCACGTTTCATTTTTCTATAATCATCTAACAAGCAATCGATTTAATAACAATCTCTTAAAGCACTGGTCTGCTAAAATCAAATTCATCTAGTGCTTATCTTATCGTGTCTCGTGTCTCCCAACCAACTGTTTGCCAGTTGGTCTTCATTATCTCATAGGGACCACCCCCTTTAGCCGCGGGAGACAGGCTTAAACGGAGGGATCGGGGATCAGAGTGATAGCCCCCGGTCTGAGCGTTGTCGTGCCAATCTGCGCGACAACAGGGTGAAGTGAGGTAAACTCACTCGGTTTTCCGCCATTGTATTTTCTCTGTCACTGGTTTGCCTGGACGGAAACCAGCATTGTATTCAAAACCACTGCTTAATAATATAAAACCCTCAAAGCTATTGCACCGGTTTTCCCGCATTTCATTTTTCCGGGGACTATTTTGTCCAAAAATAACTATCCTATGTATCTTGTTCTTTGCTCAGTTTTTTGTTTCATGTAATCAAATTTAAAGTAGTGTAGGTTGCAGAAGTAATTTACTTCAGTATTCAGAAAATAACTTGATAATGTATATTAAAATCAAGGAGGAGAAGTAAATTCAGTTTTGTTGCAGTAGGGGTTCCTTTACGATAGGAATTTTCACAGCTTCTTGGGCATCTGCACGTATTACCGGAAGTTTGTCAAGGGGTTTTTGCAGTTAGCAGCTCCCCTCACAGATTTGGCAAAGAGAGGGGCTTTCACATGGACCAAAGGGGCACAAACAGCTTTTGACTGCCTCAAGGAGGTGATGAGCAGTTGTCCAGTATTGGCACTTCCGGACTTCTCCCAACCCTTCACCGTGGAGTGTGATGCATCCAGGGAGGGAGTTGGAGCAGTACTATCTCAAGATGGGCACCCCATTGCTTTCGAGAGTTGGAAGCTTTTACCCCATGAAAGGTCATATTCTATATATGACAAGGAGATGTTGGCCATCATGCATGCCTTAGCAAAGTTTCGGCAGTATTTGGTGGGTAACAGGTTGCGAGTGAAGACTAATCACAACAGTCCTCATCACTTCATGGGGTAGCAGGGCCTCAACAACAGGCAGCAAAGATGGGTCAGCAAGGTGCAGACCTATGATTTCGACATAGAGTATATGCGAGGGAAACACAATGTGCTGGCTGATGCCCTATCCAGGAGACCTGCGGGCCCATCACTCATGAGCATTTGCCATGATTGAAGGGGCAATTATTGGTTGAGTATTCTGAGGACATGAGGGCATGCGAGATTCTAGAGCGTACCCATGCAGATGAGCACTACTGGTGATGGACGAGGTCATCTACTACAAGGGGCACATATTTTTTGTTCCCAACTTGTAGTTGAGGGAGAGAGTGCTCCAGGCAGCGCATGGCTCGCCATTGTCAGGGCACCAGGGGTTCAGGAAAACATGCATCGCAATCAGGGAGCGTTTCACATGGAAGGGCCTCAAGGGGGACGTGTTAAGGCATGTACAGGAATGTGAGGCATGTCAGAGGAACAAAGGGGAGTTGATTCATCCCGTCGGATTATTACAACCACTCCCCATTCCCGAGGGGCAATGGGAGAGTATCTCTGTGGACTTCACCACTGGGCTCCCCACAGTACAGGGCAAGGATTGCATCTATGTAGTGGTTGACCGGTTGACCAAGTATGCCCACTTTTTCGCCATCCCAATCTGATATTCGACTTCACAGGTTGCAGAGTTGTTCTTCAAGGAGGTCTTCCGGTTACACGAGCTTCCTAAAAACATAATGAGTGACTGGGACAACAGGTTCATGGGAGGATTCTAGTGGGAGCTCTTCAAGTTGGTTGGAACTAAGCTCAACCCTAGCACGAGCTACCACCCCCAAACAGATCGCCAGACCAAACGAGTTAATCAGTGGCTGGAGGGGTACCTGAGGAACTACGTGACTAGGCAACAAAGGGCTTGGATTCAATCGTTACACTTAGGTGAGTATTGCTACAACACCACCCATCACATGTCCATCAGTATGACTCCTTTTCATGCCTTGTATGGTTATGATGCATTATCTTTTGCTGACGTTGTATTTGGAGACAGTCGGGCCCCAAAGGCCAAAGATTGGATCCTAGAGAGCCAAGACATCCTCAAGGCTCTCAAGGATAATTGAGTGACAGCGCAGAATCAACAGAAGATGTACGCAAATAGGCACCGAACTGAGAGGCATTTCGAGGAGGGGGATTTGGTGCACCTCCGATTATAGCCATATAGGTAATCCACATTGAAGCAGAAGGGGGCCGAGAAGCTACAACCACGTTTTTATGGGTCGTACAGAGTAGTCAGGCGAGTTATTTGCCTCTGGGGAGAAGGATTCACAACATATTCCATGTCACATGCCTCAAAAAGGTGTTGGGACAAGAAGTGACAGCAGTAGTCGAGTAACCCCCGCTGGATGATGAGGGCCATTTGGTTTTGGAGCCTTAGGCCATTTTGGAGAGATTGGAGAGGAAGTTGAGGAGTAGGACCATTAAGGAGTTTTTGTTGAGTTGGAAGAACCTGCAGGATGAGGATGCCACCTGGGAGGGTGAGCACATTCTAGAGCACCCAATGTTGAAGTTGCTTTAGGGCAAGCAACATTTGGGAGCGGAGAACTGTCATGTCCCTTCCCAAATGAATAACAGGTTTTGGTCTCTCCCCAATTTTGTACAAAATTTTGTTAGGTAAAGGACCCAAGCAATTTTGAGTTTGGGACTCAGAAGAAATGAAGGCTAGATTAATTTGTTAGTGGAAGGTGGGGTCCACCCACATGGGAAAACGCATTGGGCAATTCGAATTGTGTTGGAGGGGAAATCGTATTGCTTGTGGAGGGGCCCACCTCAGGAAAAGGGAGGCCCACAAAGTTATAAGGAGGAAGAGCTCCTCACTTGGGGATTCATTCATACTTACACATCGAATTCACTTGTTTACTCAAGTTGCTTAGCCGAGTCAACTAGCTATTTAGCCACAAGTCTCTCAGGCGACAGATTCAACCTTCCCTTTAGGGGACTACGAGTGTCACCCTAGGAAGGCATTTTCAGAGGACCTTGAGGAGCACCGGGAAGGATTCATAGTCAGCACACTCAACCCACAAACTAGCAATGAGTATTTCTAGGCCACTAGAGAGGGGAACACATAGTTGTGATCAGGGGTTCATCCAGGTAGCACTTGCTAGAGAAACTTGGAGAGTTGGAGTATATCAGGAGTCCAACCTTGGGGATTTATTTTGGAGCAGGTGGGTGCAACATTTGGGCAGTTTGAAACTCAGCCTTGGAGGACTGCACAGACGACCAGACTAGCATCACGTGGGCATTGAGGGAGAGAGCCACAGCACCGGAATCAGATCAGAGAAGGATGGAAATTCATAAGGGATAGCATCTCAGTGGTTTGCGGTAGTTTTGGAGAGCTTTCCTAGCACCTTTCAGACAAGTCGAGTTTGTCAACTTGAGGGGGAGGACGGGCTCCTTGGGGGTCGAATTTCAAGTGTCTAAACTAGGCTAAACCCTTCCTGGATTTTGGTGGGTTTTGGTGGGTTTTGGCTGAGGATCCGAGAGCTGAAGTTTCACAATTTTCTGAGCAAGGGAAGCAGTGATTCTAGCACTTCCTTTCCAGCAGGCAACATAGTTTTTTGGGCAGCGTGGATCAGTTCTGGAGCAGCAGTTGGGCAGTCCTCAGAGCATCATTTGCTCACTTGGGTTTTGTCACACCTGTCCTTTGAAACAAGCCCAGGTGCACCATTCCATTCACTGTTGTATTTGCCCATGATGATTTCATAAAATGGATCAGAAGTTCCCTATTTCCAGCGTTTTGATAAGGGTCGGATTGCATCTCATTTCTGATTGTTGGTTTGTCTACTTGCTTTGTTGGTCACTAAATTTCGTAGTTAGGAACATTACAATCTTATACAACTAGTCTTATCACAATGTATCACTGTAGGGTCCATTGATCCTTCAAATAAGTCGAGCTCCAGCTTCCTCAACCAAACAGCTTCTTTTCTTACTTCACAGGTTGCAATACATTCAGCCTCAACACTACTCAAAGCAATTGTAACTTGCTTTCTACTCATCCATGAGATCATGGATGATCCCAAGATAAAACATCCTCCTGTAGTGTTCCTTCCACCCTACTCACTACCTCTCCAATCGGAATCTGTATATCCAATCAAGTGGACATCATTCCTCCTAACATATTTCAGACAGTAATGGATTGTTCCTTGCAGAGATCCCAGTATGTGTTTGGTTGCTATCCAATGATCATGCTTCGACTCCACTTGGAACTGACTAAGAACATTCACTGCAAAACATATGTCTCGTTGAGTATTCACCAAGTACGTCAGTGAGCCAATCAATTTTCTATACCTAGTTGGATCCAGAAGGCTAGATTCGGAACTCCTTAGTCTTCTCAAGTTTGTGATCATTGGGGTTGTCATTGGTTTGCAATCCATCATGTCAAACCTCTTCAACATCTCAATCACATACTTCCCTTGACCCATCAAGTCCCTGTTAGACTTCTAGTCACAAATAATAGTGCATCGGCCCAAGATCCTTCATATCGAATTTTGCCACTAGTTGCTTATTGCATTCTTCGATTCGACCTTTCACACCTGTCCAGAGAAGATCATCCACATACAGAAGAATCATTACAGGCTCACCTCTTACAACCTTGAATTTTGAAATAAAGGTTCGGATCAACAGAGCTTTTTGTGAAGCCCAATCTTTGAAGGTATGCATCCATCCTTGCATACCATGGCCTTGGAGCCTACTTAAGGCCATATAATGCCTTCTTCAACCTGCAAACATATGCTTCTCTATCTTTGACTTCAAATCCCAAGGGTTTCTCTATATAGACTTCCTCATCAATTGTGTCATTCAAGAATGCAATCTTAACATACATTTGATGTATATTCCATCCCATCGATGCTACCAAAGAGACCAATGATCAAATAGTTGTATGTCTTGCTGTTGGAGAAAATGTCTCTTCATAATCGATGCCTTCTTGTATAGTATCTCTAACCCTACTCCCTTTCATTTATGTGATTAGCTAGTTTATTTCACGCATTATATCATGTTTTTCATATTTCAGTTTGATAGGATAGATCCTCTATTCCAGCGATATTTTCATTGTATGCATGATGATTTCGATATTGAAAGGATATCTATTTGATGGACTTTGTTTCCTTGGATGCAGGATTATGGGATTCTCACATTACTTCTTGGAAGCAGCGTATCCCCATATGGAGCCAGATGTTGCACTCAAATTATCAAAGTACGAGGGGAGCGGAAGTACCAACTTTTTCAACAAGGATCAGATCACATACCAGCGGTCTGTGAATCATGGTCATCTCAATCTGCAAATTATATATTGTAAATGATCATAGTAAAACCATGAGTCTATGTAACAAGCTAGGCAAGCCTATAATTTGATGATGAATTTCATCCTAGGAGGTTTTTTAACCTCATTGATTACCTGTGTTTTTCGACACGGTGAATCGAAAGAGTTTTTCCCTCCAGCTTAAACCTCCAAAGCTAGGGTGAAATTCATTGTCGAATTATTAGGTGAGTTCTAGTGTTTTAGTCGAGTCTGATGTAAAAATGGTTTGAGAGTAATTTAAGCTAATTAGCTAAATTATTTTATTACAAATCACATGGTTTACTAGATCATATTGAGTCGCAAATGGGTTGTGTCTTGAAGGTCTAAGACGAATATGTATTACCTCTTCAAGTTTTGTAAAAGAAAAATCATATGTATTAGAGGGTTGGAAAAATAAGTAATCCCCTTCTGTAAATTAATTAATTTTTCTGGAAAAATTAAATTAAATCCTAAGCCAGAAAATTAATCAATTAGAATCAAAATTAAATTGTCTAGGAAAATAAATTCTCCAAATGGAAAAATTCGCGGGTCTTGAAGGAATCAATTTTTAGAGGTAATCCACCAAGGGAATATTGTTTTTTTCAAGAAAATTTGGACCCTTGGACCTTGATGGTTAATTCAAAGTCAAGTTTTTAAGGAAATTAGCTTTAAATAATTATTTTTGAACTAATAAAATGGAATTAAATGATAAATTCGAAAATTCCTCAAAAATAAGAAATCAATGGCCAAGATTAAAAGATCTTGAAGTATTTATCAATGGCCAAGATTATTTTGACAAGAATCAAAGAAACTAGCCATTATTTTTCCATTTGGAGGATTCATCTATAAATTAGAGAGTCATTTGAGTCTCTATTCATCTTGATCTCTTGCTAGAATTGTTGTTGAAGCATTGTGTAAACTATTGTCCCGCTGTGAACTATTTTTTCTACCATAATAAAAGACTTTGGGGTGCAACTCGAGGTGTTCTTGTTTCATTGATTTGTGGTATGTATTGACTACGGGCTTCCTATGTGGTGCTTTTTGATTATTATTTTGAGATAATACATAGTGTTTGCAGGTACTCGATCCTTGGTCTCCAAGTTCACAGACTGTGGACAAGTGTTACTTTGCTTGTATCTCTAGCTTTTATATGGTGGATTTAATTCTCCGCTTGGGCTATATAGTGATCATTAATTTTTCTGAAGCGTTTTAGCCATTCTTTCAAGTAAAAAATATTATAAAGATTGTTTTCTCAAAATCCATTTAAAAACCCATGTATATTTTGTAAATAAAATTGTAATTGTAATTGTAATTTATTTTTCTAACTTGGGTTGAGGTTTTAGATTTATTTTGTATATATTTGGGTTTTGGGTGTCTCTATTTTCATTTTTGTAGGTTAGATCAAGGAGTTAAGCGAAATAAGAGCTAGATATAGGCCCTTGAGGGTAAGATCTAATCTCTTGGAATTTTTTGCAGTGTTCACACAGAAGAATTTTCAGAAAATCAAAGAGTTAAAACATAAAAATCAGAGCTTTTATCTCAATTTTTCCCATCAAACCCACAACAGCCCTCCTTCTACCCTTTGCGTCTTGGTTTTTCTGCCTTCCGGGGTTAGCAGTGACCCTTAGGGGCTAGGACTTCCTTTCCTTCCCCAAGCCACAAGCCCTAGAATCCTTGCAACTCCCTTTTCAGACTTCCATCCTCCTCTGTGAGGCCTCCTCGGCCCTCTGTCCAGCCTTCTCCTCCTCCTCTCCCTCTCCTTTCTCCCCTCGACCCTTATCCCTCCTTTTTGTGGCCTTTAGGCCCTAGGCCATAGGCCTTAGGCCTTTCCTTAAGCCCCTAGGCCCTGTTTTCCCAAACGCTAGCCTCATTGGGCAAAGCGTTGGCCCTTTTTGGCCATTTCCAGCGTCCTTGTGACACGATATATCATCCTAACCCATTTATCCCCGCAAATTCGCTTCTCTTGTCCTTGTTCTCCAAATTTTGGCCTCTTTTGCCCCAAAATTGACTTGAAACCCTAATCTAAAGATTTAAGGCTAAATACTTGGCGGTTTTGCAAGATGAAGGTCTCAAATTCATATCTAGCAAGCAGCAAAGTAATCCCAAAGTTTCAACGATTTTCAACAGTGGGATCTTCAAAGCCTTCGGCCTAGGGTTTGACCTCCAAACCCTTATTTTTCTTCAGTTTTATTACAGCAGTTAAATCATTAATTTCAAGGCCCTAAAATCATATTCTAATTGGTCAAAATTAATTAAAATTGCAAAATCTAAGTTTTCACAAGTTTTGGCCACTTGGGTGTCTCTAATTTGACCTAGCTCTAACATTTTAGCTTGTTGGAATTTACTGCATAACTGTGAAATTCAAGTCTGAACTATTTTTAAAACATATACTTGATAAATACTAAAAAATCTGAATTTTTAGTTCCCCAACAAAAACTTACTATTTTTAGACATTTCGGGCAGCATTTTCAGTATTTTTAGCTTGCTGATCTGTGACTAACTTATTGTTGTAATTAGTTTATCGATTCTGAAATTTCTTAATCATATTCTCTAAAAAAACTCAACAAATTTTTTTTCAAGTTTGGTGAATTTTCTAGTTTTTAATTCATTGTTGTAATATTCATATCAGATCTGAAAATTGCTAAGGCAAACTAACCAAGAGCCCTAAATTTAAAATTTTCAAGTTCTTGTGCATTCTGCAATTTTTTGGCATATTGGATATCTAACTTGGGTAGTTTTTATCTTGCTAATCTATCTTTACTTACTACTGTAATTTCAAAATCATATCTGAAATATTGCTAAATACACCATCGTGAAGTGTGCTAAAGGGGCTAATTTACATTGTTGGTTAGTTTGGAAATTTTATATTTCAATGTGTTGGGCAAGTTTCGTCATTTTAAGTAGTTGATTCACCGCTGCTACAACACTTATAAATCTGAATTTTCTGAAGTATTATTGCTGATATAAACTGTCATAAATCTGTGATCAACATCTTGTTAGCATTTGGCATATTGGGTATCTTGGTATCTTGTGAAATATTGTTGAAATTTGCACTTGTATTTGTAAGCAATTTATCTTATTTAAGATTGCATTTCACAACTAATAAGTACTCTTTAAAGGTTTCTAATCAAAGTACTTACGCAACTTAATAAAAACTTAACTCAAGATAAATCTCACTCATAATCTCTTGCATAAGCATTCTAGGCCTAGATTTGCACTAATAATTTACCTCCTAGCATAAGCTAGGTTGATAGAGACATAGGTCAACCCTTCTTATCTAGCTTGAGGGGCCTCGGCAACTCTTTTGTGATTAACACAGTGACCTTGCAGTCGGCGGAGCCACATTCTCTGCAGCGCTAGAGGCATCGGGTGATAAAAGCCTAGCCTAATAAAAGGTATCGTTAATTAGGCCCTAGTGTGCTTCCTGTTAGCCTCCTTCCCATAACCTACCTTAGAGCCCAGCTTCAAAATAGTTAAAGGAAGGTTACACTTAGACTAGGTATTTAACTAAAATTTACCAAGATCACTGCATCTCACATAGGTCCTAGGATTTGAAAATCATATAGGTTAGTCAATCATTCAAACAGCAGGTGTCCATCCGGTCATTTGGTTTCAATCCATCAAGCAAGAATTTGCGACTCCATTAAGGCACTAGTCTCATAATAGAACAGTCTAATTCAAATCAATAATCTTGCTTAAATTCAACCAAGTGGCTAGGCCACCCATCCGCGTCTCCCAAGTAAGTTGATTCTCAACTTTCTTTCCTTCACTTCATTCCATAAGGACTACCCCCATAGCCTGTTGTTGGGAGACAGCTAGAACAGAGTGGGTGGGAATCAAAGTGACAACCCCCGTCTTGAGCGTTGTCATGGTGCCTGTACAATACGGGCAACAACAAGACCACAAACATCAAAATGAATAAGATCCCAGATTTATTTTGACCTTGAAGCACTGCTTCCAAATGGTCTCTTGGTGTTCTTACCCAATGCACATCCCTTGCAAACCTTTTCATGATCTTCTTTCAGTTTGGGGATGCCATTTACTATGGTATTTAGCGTTGGAGAGATTTTGTAGTGGAGATGACCAAATCTTCTATGTCAAAGTTCACATGGGCTAATTTCAATGTGAACCAAAGCTTGAGCGAGGGGAGTTATCAATCAGTAGTCTTCCTTCACGAATCCCAATTATTCTAGCATCTTCTATGCTTGAGTTTTTGCTTCATACTACAACTTTTCCATCAATTGAAGCAACTCTATCACCCTTGTCTTCTAGACATGAAATGGAAAGTAAATTCTTGTGCAAACCTGGAACAAATAAAATGTTTTTGAGATGAATGTTTCCTCCATTCTCCAGCTCAAGTTAAGTTGATCCAATTCCTCTCAAACGATAGCTTTTATTATCACCAAGCTCTAAGTACTAGGAGGACTGCTCCTTTGATAATGTCTTTAATTGCTTATGTTGACCAATCATATGGCTTGATACTCCACTATCGATCACCCAAATATTCTCATCTTGAAATGTGCCAGTGAGTGTTGAGAATAATCCTTCATCCTTTACAGATGTCTTGGTCACTTCCTTCTCAGAAGAAAATAGGAGATTTCATACTTCATTGATGCCCTTCTTGAGTTGATTTGCCACCTTCGTACACTTCTTAAGGAACTTCTTTAGTGTAGTAGAGATCTTCATTATACCCTTAGTCAACCTTAGCTCTGATACCATGTTGAGAAATCTATAGGGCAATAGTTAGGATGATTTCTCTTTTCTTGATAATTGTCTGTGATGTCTTTTTACTTTTCTTACTTATTAGCTTCTTCACTTATTATTACATTTGTATATCATCAAACAGCGACCAAAACAAGAAGAACAATAGTACACAAAAACACAGAATCTATGCTGCAAGCCAGGGCCAAAACCTTTCCACTTGAGAGGAAAACCCGCAAATCTCTTCTCTTCTTATAGATTCTTCAATTGACGAATTCCAAGACCTCTAGGACAAGACCAATACCCTCCAAGACCAAGTCCAACTCTTCTGGATGATGTGCTTCCTTTGTCCAAGTCAAACCTAGTCAAATCTCTTCCAGTAGCACAACTTCGACACCCCAGCTTCAAAATTTCGGCATCCATTGCAAGTCTGAAATTTTCAACCCCCGACAGCTGCTACTGCTTCCACACGTGTGAGCAAAATTAGCCATCCAAGGCCTCCCAGCAACTACGCTTGCCTTGCTTCCTTGTCTAGGGCTAGGAGATGACCTATTGAGTCCTTCTTCCAACAACTTTAATCCTCTTCCAGAAGATAGAGAATTTCAACCTTGAAGCAGCAAACCCTAGTTTTCTTTTTCACACGTGTGAGAGAGACTTAGCCCAGAAACAAATCTTCTTCATCCTCTTCATTCTTCGTGCCTTCTTCATCTTCCTTCTTCGCTTGAATGAATGAGTGATGAATGTGTTCCAAGGAGGTCGAGTTCCCTCCTTTATATAGAATTCTTAAGGTGGATGTGTTGATTTTGGGTAGCATCGAATGTGCTCTAGCTCCAAAATTTTGCAAAGGGGCTAAGACACATGAGATCTCCAAGACCCAGAAATCATTTGGAAAAATTCCACCCAGATGAGGAGTTATTAAAATAATTCATATTTTTAATAAGCTCCTAAGTCTAAACTTAGGAAAATAAAAATATTAATGGGTACTAATAAAAATATGGGTGAGAAGTTTCTAAGAGACGAGGATCAAGTTTGTTTTAATCTTAGCCGTTGATTAGGGACTTAATCTTGGTCCTTGATTCATCAACAGGGAAAGTATAAGAGGAGGCTTGAGGGTCAATTGGAGATACACGAAGAGATCAAAGAAGTTCGATTTTTCTAGGGTGTGGTCTACTAAGAAAATCGAACTGGTGATATGAGAAGCAGCAGAGGGGCAGGGATAGTTGGGGTTGGAGTATCTTCTCCAAGACCCTGAATACATAGTAGAGAGAGGCAGAGATAAGCCAGAGGAGGCAGTGCAGACCAAGGGAGGCTGACGCTGGGGCCAGAAGAGCCCACGCATTGCCTGATGCAGTGCCAGTGCATGGGAGGAGCTTCACTCCTGCAGAAGTCTGAATTCAGCCGAGGAGCAGTAGGATCAACCAAGAAGGCTGACATGAAAGCTCCAAGCGGCAGAGGAGGCAGTGCAAAGCTAACGCAATGTCTCACTGTGCTCCACGCACGCCCACGCAGCTAATGCGAAGGGGCAACGCAGTTGTAGTCGGGGATAGTCAGTGAACTGCCGAATCAAAGTTATTTTTCCAGGTGAAGTAAGGTAGTCTCACTTAGGATTCTACCAATATATTTTCTCTGTAACTGGATAGCCGAGAGGTCATCCATAGTTGTATTCAGAACCACTGCTTAATAACAGAAAACCCTCAGAGATGTTGCACCGTTTTCCCGCCTTGGGTTTTCCAGGGGATGTTATTCCAAAAATAACAGTGTTCCTTGTGTGTTTGTCTCATATCTATTTCAGTTTATAATCTATATGTCAATGTAGTTTGCAGTTATGTTTTTCATTATTCAATAAGTTATTAAATAATTAAATAACTTATTGAATGTAAAAACAAGTGGGAGATGATAAACCAGTGATTGCATTAGGATTTCTAATGTGTAGATTCAGAAATTTTTACATGGTATCAGAGCATTGCAGATCATAGGGCACTGAAGACATCAACCAAGAGATCCAATGAATTTGCTACAGAGAAGCAGTTGTCCCGAGTAACAGCGTTGTTTCAGAGGCAGAGGAGCAGCTAAAGGAGTGACGCAGAGCCAGAGAAGTGACTCAGAGGCTCACGCAGTGCCTGCGTCAGCATTTCGAGCCTATAGAGGGTGACATAGGACCCAAGAGGAGCTCATGTAGTGACTGCACCCTGGGCCAACGTAGAGCCTGAGAGGCTCAAATCAGTCAGTTGTCGGGGCTGGAAGAGCAGAGCAAATTCGATTAGTGGAGTTGGTGGGACGCTGTTGTTGTTGGTGCAAAACAGTGTCTGTGGAGACAAAGCCAAGGTAGAGGAAGTCACTGCCTTGACAAATTTATAGCCAGAGAAATCTAGATCCGGGTTGCAGTAGAAAAGGAAGATTGGAGAGGAGTGATTCGACATTTGGCCAGAGGATTTCCGTGAAGGAAATCAGGACTCATAGGGAGTCTAGAGGAGCTTTTTCCTTAGAGGATTTCTAGCGCCAAAGAAATCCAAATCCGAATCTTGTTGCATTAACAACAACAAAGGGAGAAGAGAACCAGTCCTATATATTTAGCAGAGATCGCAGTCAATGGACTAAGGGATGACAGATTGGATGGAGCATCCAATTTTGTCATCTGGAAGGCCAGGATCCTGGCAATCCTAGACAAGAATTGCATCAAGGACTATGCCTTGAAGGCAGTTGTTGTTCCGGTCGATGTTGATCCGCTGCAAAAGTACGAGGAGGCCCAGGCGAACACTAAATGCGTGATTCTAAATTGGGTCAAAGATCATGTGGTCCCACACATTGCTAAGAAGGACACAACAAGGAGATGTAGGAAACGCTAACCACCTTGTACCAGGAGACTTCTGTTCAAAGGAAGGCGCTATTGGAGAATCAACTGAGACAGTACCAGAGGCAAAAGGGAGAAGAGATCGATCCCTTCATTCTCAGGTTGCAAGGGATTCGAGACTAATTGACTTTCGTCGGGTCTACACCAGATCCTGAGTTCATAGTCAGGACTGCCCTGAATGCAATCACTGAAGACTGGGAGACATTTGTCCAAAGTATCTTAGGCAGAGCTTCTCTCCCCAGTTGGGAGGAAATGTGGGCAACTCTTAGAAAGAAGATATAAGGAGGCTGACCAAGGAAGGGAGTAGCAGCAAGGAGCCCGGGTCAAGGAGGAGGAGGAGGAGGATGCAGCTCTCACATCATCGGGACAGCATGGGTAGCAGAAAAGGAAGAAAAAGGATATAACCAAGGTCAGATGCTTCAGGTGTGGTGAACTAGGACATTTCGCCACTCAGTGCTCCCGAAAGAAGGGCAAGGAAGAGGCTTCTGACTCGAAGGTTGCTCCAACAAAGGCTGACAAGGAGGATGATGATGAGGATTGTGCCATGAGTGCTCATGCACCTCTGGAGAAGAGGTGGGGTGACATAGAGATGTAGTTGGGAGGACTACATGGGGGCAGGATCCTTGAGGTGCCCAAACTCTTAGATCACATATGGCTATGGGAGCCCTTAATGATAGTAACAAAATGACGAGTGTCGGTTGGTGCGAGGTGTGATGGAGCAACAATAGCAGAGCTAGAGTGCCTAAGTCTAAAGCAGCACAGTGGATGTTGTAGCAGTGCGAGAGGCACATAGCAAATTGCAACAGCGCAGTAGCAGCAGAGGGTCAATACAAATTAGCTTCAGCATCACGAGGCATCCATACTGACCAACATGTCAGTGTTTGGGCAAAGTTTCAGTTACTTACTTCGTAGTAACTGAGTCGCAGTGCAGCAGTTAGCAGTCGCAATGCTATGGGCAGCACGATGCAGCATTTTAAGAGGGAGCTACAGTACAGATGTAGCAGTGACAATGGCAGAGTCATGGGTAGCAATACAGGATGTAGCAGTGCATTGGATGAAGGGCAACAGGCCAAGCATCAGCAGCACAGAGGACCGATACAGTGGATCAGTGTAATACTTCTATTGAGAAGTATTGCTAGAGCACATTCCTCACTAAGAGGGAGGGTTGATTTTGGGTAGCATCAGATGTGCTCTAGCTCCAAAATTTTGTGGAGGGGCTAGGACACATGAGATCTCCAAGGTCCATAAATCATTTGGAGAAATTCCACCCGGATGAGGAGTTATTAAAATAATTAATATTTTTAATGGGTTCCTAAATCAAAACTTAGGAAAATAAAAATATTAATGGGTATTAATAAAAATATGGGTGAGAGATGAGGATCAAGTTTGTTTTAATCTTAGCCATTGATTAGGAACTTAATCTTGGTCATTGATTCATCAACAGGAAAAGTAAATGAGGAGGCTTGAGAGTCAGTTGGAGATACACCAAGAGATCAAAGAAGTTTGATTTTTCTGGAGTGTGGTTTTCTAAGGAAATCGAACTGGTGATTTGAGTTGCAGCAGAGGGGCAGGGATAATTGGGGTTGGAGGATGCTCTCCAGGACCTCGAATACACAACAAAGAGAGGTAGAGATAAGCCAGAGGAGGCAGCACAGACCAAGGGAGGCTGATGTTGGAGCCAGAAGGGCCCATGCATTGCCTGACGTAGTGCCAGCACAGGGGAGGAGTTGCACTCCTGCAAAAGTACGAATTCAGCCAAGGAGCAGTAGCATCAGCCGAGAAGGCTGATGTCAGAGCTCCAGGAGGGAGAGGAGGCAGCGCAGAGCTGACGCAGTGTCTCAGTGTGCTCCACGCAGGCCCATGCAGCTAATGCGAAGGGGCAGCACAATTGTAGCCGAGGATAGTCAGTCAAGTGTCGGATCTGAGAGATTTTGTCAGGTGAAGTGAGGTAATCTCACTTAGGTTTCTACCAGTATATTTTATCTCTGTAACTGGATAGCCGAGAGGGCATCCAGAGTTGTATTCAAAACTACTACTTAATAATAGAAAACCCTTAGAGTTGTTGCACCAGTTTTCCTACATTGGGTTTTTCCGGGGACGTTTGTCCAAAAATAACAGTGTCCCTTGTGTGTTTGTCTCATATCTATTTCAGTTTATGATCTGTATGTCAGTGTAGTCTGCAGTAATGTTTTTCATCAGTGTTTAAATAATTAAATAAATTGTTGAATGTAAAAACAAATAGGAGATGATAAACCAGTGATTGCAGTAGGATTTCTGATGTGTAGATTCAGAAATTTTCACAAGATGTGGCTCCTCAAAATAGGTTAACTTGGTCTTGAAGGGTATTTTGACACTTTTAATGACAAAAATACTTTTCTTTATAAGTTACAATGTGCCCGATGGGGTCTTCAACTTATGACAATGACTCTTTTGACTTCTTGATCTATGACAAACCCTAGAAGCACTCAATGGGTGCTTGACCTCTAAAATAAAAGACCTTGAGCATGAAACCCATGCTCCAAGAATAATAATATTAGTTTTTCTTTCATTTTACAATATACAAGAATCAAAAGTACATTTCAAATTTATGAATATCGAACCTAGTTACACATTTTTCAACACTAACTTTGACAAGTAATTATCAAGAAGAGGAATCAAGTGTCAGATTATATTACACTTGGTTTCTAAACAATGCCATGGGAGTCAAATTTTCTCTTAATTTAGATAGCCATCTAGCCAACAACCCTTCACATTCACTTCTTGATAATGATATGCCATGTGCCTCCACCATCTACATCAGCCACATACCTCTCGCCATCCTACATTTCCTCTTCGATAAAGGTGGGGTGCTATTCAAAAGGTACTTTGATCATTTTGCAATTGGATGCTTATATTTGTTTGTTTTGGGCATTTAGTATGGATAAACAGTTGACCTAGAAGATTGACCGATCTTTACCATAAATATGTTCTCTAACCTTACTAGGGGGGTTAGTTTGTAACCTTACTCCAATGGGACATCCCTTGAGGCCTTAGGGTTATAGGAGGGGCACTACTTGGAAAACCCGAATTGAAATAGTGTGTTCATTTTCCCTACACCATTCTTGACACTTTCCATCTCACATTACAAACCCCTATATACCACCTCCATTCTTTAGGTCTAACTTGTCATTGGTTCATTGGGATTTGGCACCCACTTATCCACATCCTTAAGTAGGGCAAGGAAACATTTCCCTAGAGGTTGACGTAGCTAAAAAATGGAAAAAAACATATTATGGCCACAATAAAAGAAAAAGAAGAAAATCAAAAATGCAAAAGACGGTTGGGACATAAGTTAGTACATGGGAAAAAGCCTAGCATGAGCTCTACTCTCCTCATTAGCCATCACTTAGTTCTTGAGCACTTGATGCTCCATTTCGTCAAGAGGGACACTTGCATGTCACAACCTTGATGAGTGATAAACTATCTCAACTTAAGGAGTAAAATTGAATGCTACATCATAAAGAGCAAGCTCTAACCCTTGAGCTATGCACCCAAAATAAAAAGCATTTTTATAAATAAGTAAAAGGCGCACTAGAGTGTCATGTTGACCACTGAAGTGTACCCAAAGATTTTTGAAGACTCCATGCCCAAGGATGTATCAGAGGCTTCATGTATCATCAAAGATCATCATATCACCAAAGTTTTTCAACTCTACTTCTTCTTCTCATCCTCTTTTGTTGTACGCGGATTCCATAAGCCCTACGGGGATGATCAAAAGTGATGCTAGTATGATGAGTTGAGTCATGTAACAGACCTAGGTAACTTGAAACCTTGTCATCAAGTGAGTTTACTCTGGGAGGTTTTTTTTCACTTGGTTAATTATTATATCCTTACGGGGACTTAATAATTAATTAGGGGTTTTCCTGAGGGCATAACCCCAAAGCTGAAGTACAGCTTGAAGGCGAGGCCTTGGGTGAGTCCTAGTGTCTAGAGTCATTGTATATTATCATACTCGATCACTCGTAAAATTTCGTGGAATTTGATTAGGTCGAGGGGTCATTTTTTTAAATTTCTTACGAGGCAAAATTTGAATAAAAATTGAATGTAATATGTAATAAATGATGTCTAAAGAAGTTATATGGGGTATGTGTGCTCAAAATTACACCTCTCACCCTCAACTTTCTACTAACACACATATTGAGAGGTAAAAAATAAGTTTTAGACCTTCAAAACCCATTTTTCCTAAGTTTAGTAGGAAATCTAACAATAAATGAAATAGAGAAAAATAAATAGCTCCATGTGACAAAATGACATGGAAATGACTTGGAAATTATTTCAAGTCGAAGGACAAGTGGAAGATGATTTGGCACCTTGCAGCATAAATACATGGTCCACTCAAGGAAATTGAATTTTTGACAATAAATGAGGAAGTTGACTACTTGGAAAATCGAATTCCTTGGAGTTAATGCACATGAGGGGACACCTTACAGAATATTTGATTGAGATTTTTATGGAAACATGTCTCCAATACCACTCCTCTTAACTCTCACACTTGACACTCACACTCTAGAAAAGGATCAACACTATTCCCAAGGAGGCCGAAGCAATTGCTAGAGGAGGATCAACACATTCCTTGAGGATGAGGTGTCATCACATGGTTTGATCATGGATATTGACATGAGTTAACTCCTTGATTGGTTCACACTTGGATTTGCTTGTATGCACACTTGGAGAATTCGATTTTGCTTGAGGAGATCTTGATGCCACCTATGGAATTCGATTTGTTGGTGTTGACACCTAATCCTCAATGGGTTAGTGTGGAAGCCGAATGGACAAAAGGAGTCCAAGAGACCTTGGGATGTGAAACCCAACAGTCACCACATGTACTATAAATGTATATCTCCTGTTAATAAAAAGTACTCTCATGATTTATCATTCATATTGTTCTTGCTCCCATGTGTGTTTAACATGGTATCAGAGCGGGTGATTGCTGGTCCTGCTCCAATTTGAGCCACTTGTTTTGTGGTCTTTATATATATTTCAGTTCTGCATTTCATTAAATGTTTTATCAGCCATATTTTAGCTGCATTCTCTGCGCACAATTCCCCAAATAGAAAATTCTGACATACCTCACACTCTGACGCTTCCACTGTCCTGAACGTTGCTCCACCTGCATACAAAACGCTCCTCTCTGTCTCTTATTCACCTATGATTCTTTATTATTCTCTGCTATTATTCTATGCATAATTGACCTCTCTACGCTCTCTAGTCCCTCTGCCTGACTGATTCATAAACAAAAAAAAAGGAGCGTTATTGCATCTGCGCCTCCATTGCATGAATTGCATTCACCTGATTACTCTGTCCTGTCTGACTGTTTAGTGAATGTCCTGTCTGACTGTTCAGTTCACTGACTGATTCATAAACGTCTCCTCCTTCAGAAATCCAGGATGCAATAAAATCATCCCGATGATCTTCACCGCTGGCCTTTGGGCTTGGCCAATTTCGGAACTAGCAGCAGATAGGGCTACCTGGTAGGTTAAATTTGCCCCTGCGGTATCTCCAGCAAGGAAACAACGCTCCAAGTCCCCGTCCTGCGAGAGCCACTGGGATTCGATCTCACGTCGGGCAATACGGTTGAGCCAGGCAATGGCTCTGATGCAGTCCTTGCATCATGTCGGCAGGCTATGCTCTGGGGCTCGCCCGTAGGCGATTGAAACCCAAATTGACTTCGTGTCCACGGCCCTTTAGCGGGAAAGGGAATCCTTCTTTGGATCAGACGGGCTCCCGATGCAGAACCCGCCTCTGGGAATGTGAAGAACAACCGACGTATGGGCACGATCGAACTGCGGAGTTGTGGACATATCTTGCTCGAAGAAGAGAGCTCTTCTATGTGAGGAAGGAGGGTGTCTCAGTAAACTTCTAGAATCCTTTGTTTTTGAAGAGCTTGGAGCGTCTCCTTTCGGTTTAGTATGACACCTTAATGATATAGTCTCAGTAGCTTGAATAGGCTGGAGACTCCGAGCAGAAAGATACTTCTTAGTAGGCACACTTGCAGGTGAAGAATAGTTGGGATCATTTGCAGCACACCTTGATGATCTACATAAATGACCTGGTACATGATTTATCTCCCCACTTATCTCGAGCTTCTTCAGGTCCGCACAAACTTTTGTTAATGGTGTAATATTCGTTGAAGGAGATTTTTCCATTACTTTTCTTGGAGTCTGGAAAGCCATAGACTTCACCACTGTTGTTCTACTTCTTTTTGCATTCATAGGTACAGTGTTTGACGCCTTTGCTAAACTTTGGATACTTCGGAAGGGTTCTGCTTTCACAGAGCATTTCTTTATTCGAGGCGTTGAGAAAGCACCTGTGAGTTTTGTTATTCGATTGTTTCCATGCTTTTGATTTGAATGGATTGCATTAGCCGCAGCATCATCCATCGACACGCAACGGGAATTGCTGTTGCAGCTCATGAACGCTATAGAAGAATATGACACCAGATTTTGAGAATATGAAAGTGATTCGAAGCAACTATTGATTCGATACATAGCACAAATGAGCTTTTGCTTCAGTGGGCTTGGCCCTCTCTTTTTTTGTTTTTGAGAGAGAAGGCGAAGACGACAGTGCGTTGTTTTCTTTATTATGGAGTTTTGGAGTTATATGCATGTTCTTCTGGCACGACAAAAAGGGACGGTTTGAAAAGAATTGTGTGGGCCAGATTTGTGGAACTGTGCTGATCCTAGTTTGTTTATACGCCTGCCTCTATAAACAATCTATGAAAGACGGCAGGGTCCACCGAGCATATAAAGTTCGTTGTTTTATGCTCTGAAAGATGGTAGGGTCCACTGAGTATTTAAAGTTGATGTTTTATGCTCTATTAAAAAAAAAATAGGTAGGTTTCACTGAGCATTTAAAGTTCAATGTTTTATGCTCTCTATTATAAAATAGACATGACAGGGAATATTTTGCGCGTTTAATCAGAGGCAATTAAGGGAATTTCATAACTCAATCAGAGGCAGTGGTTTTAAAATCCTTTATATTTGATAAATATATTAATGATGTTTATTGGGTTGATGAGCATTTGAATGGTTTGAGTCATTGGGTTTAAGAAGTTATGAATTTGCCTGCTAATGAGTAGATATTGGAATTGAGATAATTCCATATATGATGGCTTTTAATGGAAGTATGAAATCAATGGTGAATGATTTTGAACCACATGAAAGATAAGCTTCTGCATACAAATGGTACAGTTGTGAAATTGCCAACTATTGAGGTTTTTGATTTGGGTAAAAAAAAATTTGGGAACTTGTTGCTGATGTTGATTTGAAAGTGAAGGAGTACTTGAAGGATCCAAGCAAGTTTGCAGTTGCTGCTGCCCCAATTGTGGCATTGTATTTAAAACCCATTATAGTTTCTGTCTACATATATATGCATTGATTCCCTGATTCATTTGCTGCACATTTATACAAAATATTGTTGTGTACTGTGAATAGATATTACTTTTATGCATTAAGTAATTATTGTGATCAGCTTTTAAGGCGTAAATCTGACATTGAAGAAAAATGGCCAGAACTAGTGAAGTATTAGAGTTCATGAAAACTCTTATACAATCTACTGTTGATGACACATTACAAATCAGCAAAGGATCTCTCTCAGAAATTCAGAGACATCTACAAAATGCACAAGAAAATATTGAGTTTTTGCAGCTTGAGACAAAGCTACAGCAAGAAGAATTAAAACAGAGGAATCATCATTCTGAATCTGTTTCTGTTCAGAACATTGAGACAACCACCCATCAGCAGCAAGTCAATAATGCTACAATTCATTCAAATAAAGCAGCAGTTGTACATGCAGATGCAGAAACTCAGTCTGCACTTCCCAAATCCATCATCAGACCTTGGGAACAGCTTGTCCACAACAAGCACAGAACTGGTCTTGGATATGACAAGGACTTGTCCTTTCATATTCCAGACTACGCCAGACCCATTCAGTTTCAGAGTGTTGGATTCATTCATGATAATTCACCTCCAGCTATTCCAGACTCTACCTCTCTTCCACAGCAACAACAACAAAAACAGATTGTGAAATGCCAACACTGTGATCGAGTTTGCCATCTGAAAGATCATTGTTTTGATCTTCATCCATGTAAGCACTGTCATAAAACCAGTCATTCTTCAAACAGATGCTTCAGAAACAAACGTCCTACAAGAACAAAGATTCATCTTGGAT
>APFE030179010.1:0-22630 GCA_000404065.3 Pinus taeda
AAACCACCAAAACATTAAGCTAGCAAAACACCAATCATTTCTCCATGGATTTCTTGCATGAGATTGTGATTGAAATCCTCCTTTTGAATCATCAAACCACCACAAAACAAGTAGGGGAAACATACCTCGGCAAATATAGGCAAATTTGGAAGAGGTTTTGATGATTAAATGGCTCTTTATGCCCAGAAATCCGCGCGCTGCCCAGATGTCCGCGCGCCTCTCCCAGATGTCCGTGCACCTCCCAGATGTCCACGCGCTTGTAAATTTCTTCAGAAAAATGGCTCTCTCAGAGCCGCGCACCGCCCAGGTAACCGCGCACCTCTCCCAGATGTCCGCGCGCACGCCCAGGCACTGAAATTGCTGGATGCTGCCCGAAATTGTCTCCTTTGCCTTTGTCTTGTAAATTCTTGTTTGACAAATGCACAATGAGAATATTTGAAGAGGGAATTAACCTTTATATATGCTTCCATTTAAAAAACATTAAACTCAAAAACCCACTTTATAATGTTTATACTTTGACATTCTTTTTCACACTGTTTTGGAGTCATTTTGTCCTGAAATGAGCTCTTTTGATGCGTTTGACTTTGTTCTTTTTGCAGGTTGACCATCTGACGAACTGTGGAGAAGGAACCAGGGTTGTTGCCGGCACTTTAGCAAACTTTCTGAGAATTTCTTTATTTTTACAAATTTGTCATGATCCTTGGACTTAAAAACAGAGTTTTTAAATCCAAGGCATAAAATGATCTGTAGCTGATGAAAGTAACAATGAAACACATGTACATACCTCCCTCTGGCTTGCTGGGCACTCACTGACCTTGACTCGTGACCTTGACATAATTTTAACTCAAAACCCTAGACCTAAGACCATGGGACCTCAAGATAAAATAACGACAAGTATGACTCAATTTCATTGTAGTATGACCTCATCCAGCAAAGCCGAGAAGGGACAAATGACTAGCTTCCTCCATTCAGTGTTATGGCATGCCTAGCGGGATGCAAAATTGACACTGATGAGAGACCTAACCATGCATATGCAAAGAGAAATTGATCACTGATGGAGGGCTTAAGACCGACACTAACAGGACCAACACGCATAATTTATAGGGGGTTTTGAATTCAAATATCACCATTCCCCCCAAATTCTGATAAAAATGTTGTTTTGGCGGAAGATCTTCAAATATTTTTTCCTTAATTGTCACCACCTTGCTCCTCTTAACCATTTTCTGGTCATCAAGTCATGAATTGTAACTCCAACGGTCATTTTCCTGTTGGGATGCATGGTACCTTCTCCCATGGCATAGCTTCCTAAGCACAGCTTCATGTGGTGCATCTCCGTCTCTCTCCACGCAACCTACTCGCTACCTTGTCCTCCAAGTCAGGCAATGTATTTTATATTCCAGCACTCCCTTGCAACTTCCTGGAGAACTAAGACTATCTTGTTGCCATATATTCATTGCACAGGATCCCCTGTATAAAATTTCACTCTACTCCCATTCAACTTCACAAGTTGAACTACGCCACCATCTGCAATTTCTTTGACAATATATGGACCTAACCAATGCATCTAGAATTTACCTGGAAATTTAGTGGATTTACTATCACATAACAGGACAAGATTGTTTACCGAGAATGTGTGAAGCTTGATATGGTGTTCTTGCCATGCTTTTTCATGTTCCTTTTGTACTTGCTGATGGGATCCTGCCAAAAATCAGTCTTCTTCGAGCTCCATCAGCTACGCTAGCCATTATTCCAAGGCCTCACGATACACAATGTCCATCAAAGCTGCTATGCACAGGCTAGGCACAATGCATTCCATTGGCATTATGGATTCAACCCCATAGACCAATCTGAACAACGTTTGTCCTATCAGCTTCTTACAAGTAGTCATATAAGCCCATAGAATTGTTAGTACACATACATCCCAGTCATTTTGTTGCACGTTACACATCCTCGTCAGCGCATTCTCCAAAATCTTGTTAAAAGCTTTGATAGTTCCATTTCCTACGGGTGATATGGTGTGCTCTTCTGATATAGACCTGGAATTCCTTAGTCAACGTGTTGATCATTTCATTCAGAAAGTGCATACCCTGGTCACTCATCAACACTTCCGGGCATCCAAATCTTGTTAAGACATACTCAAACAATAATTTTGTTGTCGTGGACCCTGTATAATCATTTACAGGTTGTGCTTTCACCCATCTGGTTAGATATTCCATCGTAGTGATAATATAGCACGTGCCTGTTTTCTTTCCAGGGGGCTGAATTGGCCCAACAAAATCAATCGCCCACTTCTCAAGTGCTTGCAAAGACACCTAAGGATTTAGTGGAAACTCATCCCTTCATGATGGTCTGCCAATTCTTTGACATGCATTGCACGCCTTACAGTATGCCTTGGAATCCTTGTGCAATATTGGCCACCATAGACCTATGCTTAAAATCTTTTGCATTGTTGCTTTGCCTACATGATGGCCTCTCGCAGCTCCTCCATGAGCTTTGGTGAGAATGTTATCATGCTCAAAGTTTGGCACATATCTTCACAATATTTCATGTGCGACAACTTTATACAAATGCCCCGCAATGACTGAAAAATTTGGTCATGTGCACTACTAATTCCTTCTTCTGCTAACTTGTATATCCTTTTGGCACCATCCTGTTAGTTAAGAAGTGAATAATATATATGAAATGGTCATCTGCTACGTGCACCTCAAAGAGTTGTGCATCTGGCAACCCTTCCTCCAAATTATTAGGTTCTTCTCTTGTTTCAATCCATGACAGATGGTTAGGCCCCGCATTTAACCTCCCTACATTCACAATGACTTCAAAGTCATACTCCTGAAATAATAGCAACCATCTGTAGATCTTCCCCACCAGAATAGGCTTATTGACCAAGTATTTCAAGGAAGAATGATCTGTATACATCTTGAAATGTCCTCTTAACAGATAATACCTGATTTTTTGCAGCACATAGACTATGGCCAGCCCTTCGCGCTCAGTCATTAAGTAATTTTTCTCGACCTTCAATAACTTCCTACTTGCGAAGGCTATAGGATGGTTCATTTCTCCTTCACCAGCCTATGTTAGCACTGCACCCAATGCAATGCAAGAGGTATCCACATGTACATGAAACTCCCTTTTCCAATCGAGAAATACTAAGATTGGCATTGTTACCATCTTCTCCTTCAACACATCTAAGATGCGCTAACATTCTTCGTCCCAATAGACTATCGCATCCTTCTTTAGCAATTTCTCCATGGGTGTGGTAATTTGGGCACAAGCTTTGATAAATTTTCTATAGTATCCCATATTTCCCAGCATCGTGTGCAGCTGCTTGACGTTCCTAGGGGCTCCAATTTCACAATTACTGCAATCTTTGCAGGATCCACAATCAATCCTTGTTTGCACATGACATGACCTAGAAAGATCCCAAAAGGAACACAGAATATTCAGTTTTTCAATTTCAGCACGATCTGGTATCTGCAACATGTATCCAACATCAAGCGTAGACTACTACATGGCACTTAACTAGTCCAAACATAGTCCAATCATTAAAGCATACTTCCAGAAACTTATGAACGAACTCCTTGAACATCGTTATCACTACGTGAGAAAATATCGCAGGCACGTTATTTAGTCCAAATGGCATCACAGTGTACTGAAAGCATCCCCATTCTATTGTGAAGGTCGTTTTACTCCTATCCTCTGGCACGATCTTGATTTGATGATACCCCGAAAATCAATCAGTAAAAGAATAGGCATCCTTCCCTCAAACATTCTCTAACACTTCGTATGTAAACAACATAGGGAACGAATCGTGAACACATGCATCATTAAGCTTCCTCAGATCTACATAAATCCTTATTTCACCTTTTTGTTTCTTTTCTTGGACCACCATAGGGCTCACCCAATCGAATCCTTCCATAGGTTCTATGATGCTTACCTCCAGCATCTTATCCATCTCTTGGCAAACCTTTTCCTTATACTTAGGATTAAGGTAATAAGGCCTCTATTTAACAAGCTTCACATTCAACTTCAATGTGATCTTCATTACACCCAAATCACCAATTATGCCCTTTAAATCTGAAAAATTAATGGGGAAGAGATCCTTGTATTTGTGAAGTAATTCAACAACTTTATCTACTGTAGCGTCGTCCCAATAATCTTTGATTTTTGTGAACTTCAGTACTTCTTCGGTGCCAATGTTTACTTGCTTTGTTTTAAGGTGTAGAGATGTCCAGGTTTTCTATTTATGGGCCTTCGACTTCGCGATGCCCTTCTACCTCTGGAATCTTGATGTTCCTCAGGTCTTCTTCTTCCTCTTCAGCAGCCACATTATAGCATTCCAATGTGTGGCGCAACTTGGTTCTCCAGTCCGGTTGGTTCCATTCCGTAGGTTCCTTTGGTAGTTTGAAGATAACTTCCTTAATCTCTTGCAGTGCTTCATCAATGCTTGCAAATCCGTCTTCAAAACTAAAATTCAACAATAATCCTTCCTTCAATACATCCCACTCCGCAGTGCCATTGCGGAGCTCCGTTCCCAAATACCAGTTCATGGGAATTGTACCCAAGGTATGACAAAATATGTGTACCCATTTTGGCTAAGGTTATGTCCCCCATGCCTTAGTTTTTTTTGCTAGGTGATCACACGGATCATCCTTCCCATTATACTTCTCAGTCATTCTAGTATTAGCATGCCCAAACCCTTCATCATTCTTCTGTAATATTGCCATCCAGCAAAACCATCCTTGTGCATAGCCCACCATCATGCAGGCATAGCGCACAGCGCCAATTCTAATGCTTGGAAGCGGTGGTCTTCAGGGACTTCACACTCAAATTCATCCAAAAAATAGATCTACATCAGTTAAATCATCATAATAAGGTAATTTTCTTACCTCTGACAAAACACAGTGCAATGACTTTGTCATCATATTGCACTGCAATGTAGAAACTTCATGTAAGTGATTCTACCAATGCTCTAATTCCTCGTCTGAATCAGAGGTGCAGGAATTCTCCCAATCCCATGAAATCCCTCCATTTGTTGTCAGGTTGATCCAGTCTTGATCTTGCAACATTATCTTGTAAATTTGATCTAGGTCATCATCACTTTCTTCATAATCGCGAACTGGCTCAGTATAGCGCGCCCCTTCTGCAGGATTCAGTGGCACTATAACCTGAAGTGACTTTCTTTCAAATGAAATCATTCTTTTCTTCAAATTAATGACCCATTCATATCAATAGCCCAGTCAATTCCGAGGATCACGGGGTAGGGAGTACTATCATCGATAATTTCTATAACTTTAAAGTCTGCTACCGCACTCACACCTTCAATATCCACCGTTACTCCATATAATCATCCCATGGGGATGATTTTCTGTTTATTTTTCATCCTAGACTGAATCAGAGACCACTGCATCACAGGTCTCCCCATCCTTTCCTATTTCTATTCAGTAAAACATTCGCATTGGACCCTGATCCAAGATGACCTGGTCCATCTCATAATCACCTATCTGCGTTGTTAGCCTCATCTCTCACCATGTTCATGCCTTATGCTTGCCAATATTTCTGACCATGTGTTTTTCACCATGGGCCTTTTCTTTAGTGCCACATTTATTTATTAATTCCTGCATGCCTTCCACAGCCTTTCTATCATGAATCAACTTCATGCAGGTCTGCAAAATTGTAGTGAGTATAGAAGGAACAAGCTCTATAGGAGCATTGATTTCTGGCATCTTATCCTAGCTTCCTGATGTGTTGGCCTTAGAAAAGCTCTTCTTGGGTTCCAGAAATGTTTCCTTAGTGTGATTCAGATCAAAACAAGCTTATTTCTCCAGAGCTTTACCGACCCATCCATCTTCTTCAAGTTTTTTACCTTTATAAATGCCAGCTTTGATTCCACTACTCAACACAATATTAACGCTTTGATCTTATTCGTGGGGCTCATCCATCATCATTTATAAGTTTTGTGTAGGCTACTGAGGCTGTGTTTTCTTCTTGTATCTTATCTATTAACATTGGGAATTCTTCTATAGTTTGATCGAATTGTCTTCAGTATTGAGATGGCGGGTGTGTAGGGTTTTGGCACTCTCATGCATAGTGCCCCGAATTTATAGAGTTGTAGAAGATAATCTAACCACAACCTCTACCAGGTCCTCCTCCTCCTTGACCCCATCCTCGACCTTGATAACCTTCACGCGCTCCTTCGGCACCTTGATATGGGGACTGAGTTTATGCTTGCATATGGTACGTAGGGGTTCTTTCCATCATCAACTCATAGCTTCAACAATGGCACTCATAATGGCCTGTAGATTTCTAGAAATTGCAAAAAAATTGTTGAGGTGTTTGAACAAACTTCTGAAGCAAGTGACAATTATTCTTTGCATGTTTCCTAGTAACTTGACAAATGGCACACCATAGCATGGCCCCCGTGCTTGTCCCTATTGGGGCTTTTGGCTTCAGGGTAATTGCCTCCCCCCTGTAATATAATTTTCGAACAAGGGAAAATGATCCTTATCGTGCCCGTGGCCCTTTCACTTCAAACACCAAACTTCTATGCACATTTCAGGCTTAATTTCCTTGTCTTTCTTCAAACTTTGTAATTCTAGGTGTAGGCTTGCTAATTGTGAGTGGATCTGATGTACCCCTAGGTTCATGTCCTGGATAGATGATGTGTGCAGCCTCATCACGATCTCCAAGGATTTTGCCTATGTTTCTATCTTCTATTGTGATAAAGAAATTCTCAAGTGGGGTAAAAATGGTGTTAAAAACCATTCACGATGATGGCTATCTATGATCTGCATGTTGGCATGTCTGATCTGACACTTCAACCTCTGATCAAATTCCCATGGCATCTCCTCGACCTTCATCATGATCTCTTTAAATCCAATCACTGACTATGAGTCAGATTTAGTCTTACTAAACTCTTTGTTCAAAGTCGTCTTATTCTCTACTAGCGTTGCAAGAGGATTATCAGTGCAATACTTAATGTACCAGGTTAGTGCGTGATCTTGCAAAGTGTTAACCAATTTTTCTTTCTTTATATTATCATCGTGATCTATTGTGTTTTCCATATAGCATTCACAATAAACTAGAACTACTTTGGATCTTCACTTCCTATGCCCTTTAAAATCAGCATCTTTATTGTGTTCGCCATGTTGAATGGTGAAGGTGGAGGTGGAGGTGGAGTTGGAGTGGATGGATGATTTGTTTTGGGAATCCCCTGAGTGATTAGACGAACAACGCTTCACAATGTAGTCTACCCCACCCCATCTTCATAGCTTGAAGGAGGTACAATCAATGGAATATTCTCTGGTTTAGATCCTTCACAATTTCTAAAGAATCGTCCACTTCACATAGCTTCAAACATCAAGGTAATGGCATTACCCGTTTTTCACATAATAGCATTTTAATCCAAGTATTCAATGATCTTACATACTTACTTCACGGTCCTTTGAAAAATCTTCGTTATAGCTGACAAAGGTATCAACTACAAATTATATAACAAATCCTCCTATAATTTGATCAAGCCAATGATCGACAGCCCATGTGATCTTATCTTCAGAGGCTTCTAGTCATCGTACTAATTCTGGAGTCCACACTATAGGACTATTGACCTTCCACCTTCCTTGACTGTCTGTCAATTTAGCTAACCACTCATACAATTAAATGGGGAGGTTGTAGAAGAAGATCTCATGTATCTCTATATACATATACCTATTCAACCACTCTTCCCTTGACAGGTGCAGATTCATGTTTTCTTGCACCGTGAACTCGTGAATCTTGTCATCCAACCACTTTTCAATTTCTTTCTTAGTCAAATTCCAATTATGCGACATCACACATCTCTTTCGAGCAGTCCTGATCCCGGCAATGGAACCATTTTTTGGCTTAGGGGGTCCTGACCCGGTTCAGAGTTAGTTGCACCAACCAACAAAACCCTACACTACTAGCCCTTTTGACAGCAACCCTCATAGTGCAGGCTGCAGTCTCAACTGCAGCAATATGGGGGGGATGCAAGAACCAAGTTTCTGCATCTAGAGACTAGTGTGATGTCTTCCAGCACCTTAGATCTACCCCCGTGTAGATCGATAGACATCTAGGGCTCATTATTGTAACTCTGTTGAAATGGTCTTCAGACCTTCACGAAGGTCCATTGTCAGTCCTTACGAACCTTTAACAGTCGATTTACCTACTTACATGCAACAGAAAGCAATCCTAAATTGGAATTCACACAGATCTACTTAATTCATTAGAAAACATAAGAGAAATCACCAGAAACTCCATGGAAGTGTTTAAACAGTCATTGCATACATTGTTAAGATTGATTCAAGATAATTGCATAGCATTCAATCAGTATTTCATAAAACAAGTCATCCATCAGTAGCCTATAACATGAACATAAATACTCAATAATTCTTTGGAAAATTGTCTTTATTGATCTTCAATTCACAGATTACAGACTCAAACTTCCGTGCACACACAGCTCCAGGGAACCATGCACTCAATTGCGGACTCTACCTAGGCCTCTACACACTTAGTTGTGAAGCCTCCCTTTCTCTACCTAAGCGCAGGAAGCAAAGCTTTCCTGCCTCAAATTTTGCCGAAGACTCTTCAATGAACCCAGTCTTCTATCTTAGTTCTATCTTATTACCTCTTCCTTTCTCTAAGACTCAACCATTTATAGACTTTTTCATACAATGCCATGGTCCACGGACCATGGGTGAATCTCAAAACTGACTCAAAACTTTACTTGGAACAAGGGGCTAAGCCCCTTTGACTCCTATTTATTTATGCCTTCCGCATCCACAAATCATAGAGACTTTACATATTTTTCAAAATTGGTTACAAAAAATGACTAATTAATTCCATTCTTCCCCTAGGGACTCCACCCCAACACAGATCTAGGAAGAGGCACGAAAGGGAAATTCATGACATTTTGAGAGTAGATCTACCAATGAGCACCCTAGAAAGAAAATCCAGCACGCATGGACATCACTCTTGTAGATAATATAGCTTTTCTACTAGGAGGAATCATCACTATTCCCATCATCATCAAAGAAAAAGAGAAAAGGACAATATTTCTGAGGAATTTAAGAAGGCAAAATAACCCCTATTTGATGGAGAGATGAAGAAATTGGAATATGTAGAAGCATGGTTGCTTGGCATGAAGAAATTCTTCAAAATCCATAATTATTCTAAAAACATGAAATAAAAAGTGGCCACCTATAGTTTGAAAGGAGAATCAAACATATGGTGGGAATATTTGATGTCAGTGATAACCAAAGACATATTGACATGAAGCAAGTTTGTGGGCTTCTTCAGAGACAAATATTTATCAGAAAGATATTATGAAAGTAAGGAAAAGAAATTTTAAGAGATAAAAATGGGACAATTGTAAGATGAAGAATACATTACAAGATTTCTAGAATTGCTAAGATATGTGACATATCTCAAGGAGGAGAAGGAAAAATTTTCAGCAATTTATCAATAGACTTCTCATGCCATTTAGAGATCACATTGAGTTTTATGAACCTTGGACTTTCAAAGATGCCTGAAAAAAATTAAAACACTATTTTGAATAAGAAGATTAGAGAAGAATTTAAAAGTGATTGGAAAGCAAAGAAAAACAGTAAGAATAACAAGAAATAAACCAAGAAAATTGTGGAAAATAAGGAAGGAATGCACATAGCCAATTTAAATCAATCTCAGCAAAAATTTAGTCCAACTGCCAAAGGTAGTACGCATCATCCAGATGGAGAGAAGCATAGGCCTAAGACTAGAGTCATTAAAATGTTGGAATTTGGGGAAAATAACTGAAAGAGGAACCACCCAGACCAGAAAAACACAAGTCCAAAACTTTACAATTCCCAAGAAGCTTAGATTGTGGGGGATGTGGCACAAAATCTTCCCAAAATCTATGTTGTTTTGGATAATCTCTAGGAAGACCACTAGGCATCCATAATTGAGATGTGTGGTAAGGTGTGTAATCATATTATTTCTATTTTAATTGATCCTAGTTCTAATTTCAGCTATATCAGACTGGAGCTCGTGGAAAAATGCAAATTGGCCAAAGAATTACACACAAAACCATAGTTAGTTCAACTAGAAATAGGAACAAAAAGAATAATTAATTATTGGGTGAAATCGTGTACATTGGATCTCAATGACATGCCAACTACAATACATTTAAATTTGCTACCATTGGGTGCATACAACATGTTATTTGGTATGGACTGGTTGTACACGCAAACAAATAAAGTTGACTATTTTGAAAAGGTAATTGAATGTCTAAATGATGTTAGAGAAAGAAAAACTTTACAGGGAAAGAAACAACCAACTTCAGTGAGACTAACTACAACCATGCAAGTGAAGCGTAGTTGTCAAAAAGGCTGCAAATTACTTTTTGTACAAATTTTCAGTTATGGAAAATCCAATGATAGTGTTGGGAAAGAGGAAATCGAAGTGCTAAATAAATATCTCATGTTGTGGAAATATAGAGACGTGTTTCCAGCTAATATTTAGAGACTACCTCATCATAGAGAAGTTGATTTCTCTATCGAATTAGTGCTTGAAGCAGCACGAGTTTCCAAGGCACCATAGCAAATGAGAACACCTGAGATGGTTGAGTTAAAACTACAATTGAAAGAGATGCTTGATAAAGGTTGCATACGACCAAGTGTGTCACCATGGGGAGCTCCAATATTATTGAAGAAAAATGATGGGAAAATCATACTTTGCATTGATTATAGATAGTTAAATAAAGTGACCATCAAGAACCAGTATTTGTTGCCACGTATTGATGATCTATTTGACCAGTTGAGAGGAGCATCAATTTTCTCCAAGATAGATTTGAGATCTAGGTATCATGAAGTGCACAACAAAGAGGAAGACATTTATAAAATTGATTTTCAAAAAAAATACAGGCACTATGATTTTGTAGCGGTACCCTTTGAGCTTACTAATGCCCCTAACACTTTCATGTATTTAATGAACAGATTGTTGCATCCTTACTTGGACAGTTTTGTGATTATCTTCATTGATAATATATTGGTATATTTAAAGACTGGAGAAGAGCATAGGAAGCACCTAGTTGCAATACTATAGTTGTTGAGGGAACACAAGCTTTATCCAAATCTCAACAAATGTGATTTCCTCTAGTCACAGATAGATTAGTTGGGGCACATTATCTCCAAGGAGGGGGATATTAGTTGATCTGGAAAAAATCAAGGCCATCATTGCCCAACATTGAAGAATGTGAATGATATCAGGTCATTCATGGGATTGGTAAGCTACTGCAAGAGTTTCATTGGAAACTTCTCCGAGATAGGCCACCCTATCACATCCTTGCAGAGGAAAGGAAATAAATTTGAATGGACAACTAAATGTAACAATACTTGAGTAGTTGAATCATTTTCTCACTAATGCACCCATATTGAGGATTGTAGATTTGGACAAAGTTTTTTGGTTTGTACAGATTCTTGCAAATAAGGGTTCGATTGAGTCTTGATGTAGGAAGGACATGTAGTTTTCTATGAGTCATGGAAATTAAATGAGCATGAGACAAACTATGTGACTCATAATCAGGAGTTAGCTACCATTATTCAGACATTGAAGATGTGGAGGCATTAACTCTTCTATAGAAGGTTCCTGCTCATTAAAAATCATGGTGGACTCAAATACTTGTTTGATCAACCTAAGCTAAATGAAAGAAAATCTTGGTGGCTAGCTATACTTAGCGAGTTTGACTTTGATATCAAGTACATCAAAGGCAAGGAGAACAATGTTTTTAATGCACTTAGCCAAAGAATTCAATTAAATCAGATGGCAGCCATAAGTTCCTATGGAATGAATCTAGTAGAACATATTAAGCATGCAAGACAACATGATGAGAAATATCAGCAAGTGAAGGAGAAGCTAGAACAAGATGGTGAGGATGAGGAATATTATCACACAAATGAGGGTCTAATTAGATTCAAGAATGAAATGTATGTACCAGACAATGATGATTTACAGAGGCTTATAATAAGAGAGTTCCATGCAAAACCATATTTCGTCCACCCAGGATACTAGAAGACTCTCATGGCCATCAAAAACTTTTATTATTGCCCTAATATGAAAAAGCAAGTGGTTAATTTTATTGCTAACTGCATAGAATGCCAATAGGTGAAGGCTAAACGCATGGGGGCTTCACTAGGGGAGAAATACCATACCATGTGCATTCATATTAGGCAATATATATTTAGGAAAAAGATAAATAATATATTTAGGATAATATAGGGGGTAAAGGGTTTTTATATTGGTGGGTATAAAAAATAGAGCTCAAAGTTAATGAATAAATATAAAGGGGTATAAAAAAATGTTAATGAAAAAATGGATACCAACAATATCTAGTGAAAGTAGGGGTATTTTTTATTGTGAAGTTGTATTGGGTTTGTATTGGTAGGGGGCTAAATAATGTTATTTTTAGAGGTATTTTCCAATATGTAGTCAAAATAATGGTATTGTTTAGTATGCCACAAATGCACATGATATGTCAGGGGTTCATTTAGTGAAGTCCTCGTGGCTAAATGTAAACACCTAATAGGATTATTACATCCCATTCCCTTTCTATAATGGAAGTGGGAAGTGATCTCCATGGACTTCATCATCAATGGATTACTAAGAACCTCCAGGCAACATGATGCAATTATGGTAGTGATTAACAAGTTTAGCAAGGTGGCTCACTTTGTAGTGGTTAAATCCACCAATTTGGTGAGTGAAGTGGCTCAAATATTCATAAATAAGATTGTGAGGTTGTATGGATTTCCCAAGAAAATTATTTCAGATAGAGATTCCAAGTTTACTTCCAAGTTCTGGAAGGAATTGTTTACAAAAATGGGGACAGAGTTGGCTTTCAATACAGCTTATCATTCATAGACAGATGGGAAAATAAAATCCTCGAAGACATATTGACGATGTATGTGATGTGATAGAAAACGAAGTGGAAAGAGTATCTTCCACTTATAGAGTTTTCCTACAAAAATGGGTACCAAGAATCTCTTAAGATGAGCCCAGTTGAGACATTGTATGGAAGGAGTTGTAATAACCTATCAGCTAGATTTATCTGGTGAACAAGTTCCTTATTGAGCCAAATATGCTAAAAGAAATGGAACAGCAAATACAGACCATTAAGAAAAACTTAAAAGTAGCACATATTAAGAAAAATATTTATGTGTATCAGCATAGGGTACATAAAGAGTTTCAAGTTGGGGAACATGTTTACTTGAAAATTAAACCCAAGAAAAACTTCCTCAAATTTTGGGTCATGTGGTAAGTTGGCACCATGGTTTTGTGGGAATTTTGAGATACTTGAAATGATAGGACTAGTGGCCTATAGGCTAGCCTTAGCTCCTTCAGTTAAAATCCATGATGGTTTCCATGTTTCTTTTCTTAAAGGACACGTATAGGATTCAAATCATATTATTGATTTGTTTGTGTAATAGGTAGAACCAAAGGGAGAATTCCATCTAGAGTTACTATGAATCCTGAACCGAATGAGCCTCACACTCTAGAATAGAGCAATACAGCAAGTAAAAGTGCAATGGAGGCACTTTGGGCTCGAGGAAGCCACTTGGGAAATGGTTGTTTCAATGAAGGAATCATATCCTATTTTGTTTTTCGTTGAAGAAAATGTATATAATTGTAAATAATTGTATAGAGTTGTGTATATAAAGCTCCATAAATAGTATGTGCGTGTTTTAAGTATTTTTTTTGTTGCATATGGATACAAAACATTGAGGAAGATGTTCCCCCAAGGGGGAGGGGTTTATGATAACCCAAATTAATCTACATTTATGTATGCAATGTAAACATTTTAATAAAAAGAAGATGGGTTGAGTAATGGGACACGGATTCTAGATAAATGGGGTGATTTCTTGCTAGAAATAATATTAAAGTACATGAAATTTAAAATTAATAATGACAGGCCACTAGCTAGGAAGAAATGTTGGCCACTTGCTACGTTTAAACAACCTATGGAACACCTAGACAAGTTGAAAATTTTGCGTTGGTTGACAATATTTTGCTAACAAGAGTTATTGTCAGCAGAGACATGAGAACAAGAAAAATTGAACTGCTAAAACTAAGGTAGCTTAGAAAGGAATTAAGTCAAGGGAAAGTGCAACAAAGGAGGAAGTCGAATTGCTAAGGAAGAAAGTATGAACAACAAGAGAAAAGAAGGGAGATCTGAAAAAGAAAGACGCTTGAAAAATAAGGCACCACAAGCAGCAACAAGAAAAGATAAAATTTAATTCCAATAGAGGGTTGAACAACAAAATGAATGAGGTTTTGGTTGGAAATGGAGTAGGAAGAAATCACCAGGTCAAGAATTAATTGACTCTCAAGTACCCGTTGGCTAGGAGGCTGGAGATGGTGTTTCTAAATAAATACCTAAGGGATAAGGTGGAGGAATTAGTCCTGGAAAATCCCTAGAGGATTTTGGATGCTTCCTTATTGTATATTGATTTTATTGTGATTTTTGGAATCCCTGATTTGGGTGGATACACAATTTTGAGTGTTGAAGGGTAGATATAGTTGGTCTCTAAACTCCCTGTGGACTTTGTGATTTCAACTCAATTATTAGGTGGAGGTGGATAAATATCTAGATTCCCTGGTTCAACTAATGGATGTGTTTGATCCTTGAAGCAAAAGATTCATCAACCTCTAGAATCTGGCTCGGGGGTTATAGCTCCAAGTGAGACTTGGTTGCAGTTCTCTATGGTTGGGTGGAAAGTCATTGTCCTACACTCAGTTTCCCATTATTTTATATATATGTGTGTGTGTCTATGTGTGTGTGTGTGTGTGTGTGTCAATTTCCATTGTTGGTTTGAAATGATGTTATTGATGTCTTGGTTTATGATTTAATTTTATATATGATTGACCAATGTGTTGTCGTTGTTTTAAAGATACAAGAACAACATGTCATTGTAATGGATACTCGGGGGTTACAACTGCAAGTGAGACTTGGTTGCAGTTCTCTATGGTTGGGTGGAGAGTCATTGTCCTAGACTCAATTTCCAATTAGTTTTGATATATATATATACATGTGTGTGTGTGTGTGTGTGTCAATTTCCATTGCTGGTTTGAAATGATGTTATTGATGGCTTGGTTTATGATTACATTTTCTATATGATTAACCAATGTGTTGTCATTGTTTTAAATATACAAGAACATCATGTGGTTTTAATGGATATGTTCATGCAATAATTAGTTTAGAAATATTTCTTAATGAAGTGATATGATTTTGTCTATTATAGGCTCTTACCAACACTATGTATATTTATTGTGTAACATTTTTATTACAAGATACATGAAGATGTGAAAGCATAATTGCATGAGATGCATCATCTTATACTAACATAATATATGCAGGGATTATTTTACTATGGTGGTGTTGGGTTTCACTAGTAGAAGTGACTACTCAGTAGTATCAATGGACATTCTGGAAAGATTAGTGATCTTGTGTTCATTGCATGTTTAAATTGTTGTATGAATTCTGGCAAAATTTCTACATGTTAATTGGTATATTCATGATTGAAGGCAATAATTCTTGATGGCATCCCTTGCATTTGCATTATGTCATTTAACTAAGCATGCATGAGCTTATGATTCTAGTTCACTTAATTGTCTAGTTGATAGAGTTGTTGAGCTAAAGAGAATAAGTAATTCTTCTTTGTTAATGAGTCGCTACAGATCTCTATAATTTTGGAAGAAAATGCACTTGAAAGTGTTATATATTTGTTATCATGCTTATGAATGATTGTTTCTCAAGTTTAGTTATAAAATCCTTATGAATTTGTTGGTTGTCAGGTGTCAGAGGTGGTGTAAAAGAAGCTTGAAAAGTTAGAAATGTTCTAGCACTATTCAAGTGCTGGAACCGATGGAAATTCCAAACGCAAATTACAATTTTGGTTATCAAGTCGTCCATATCGAAGGTCCGGAGGTCATTCAAAAGGTCAGACCTCTAGCAGGCATTTCCCTTACCTATCATGGGTCGCCCTGGCTCTTTGTGATCCACGGGTTGGAGCTTGGCTGGGGTCGGGAGGTCAATTGGGTCAGGGATTAGACTGACCCCTACCCATTGTGTTATGCGCCAGGCAGAGCCGAGCTAACCCTAACCTAGTTTAGAGATCAAGGGTTAACTCTAGATGTTTACAATTAAAACACATCACAGTGGAAGGAGGTTCAACCTTGACTTCCTTTGGGATACGCATTTGCCACGTGGACATGTCCATAGTAGCCATACATCAGGTACCCCATGGGTCTACCACAGAGGGGTATAGACTCATGACATGCCACGTGGATGTCATGATGATGTGGCAAGATAGAAATGGTCTGTCTTCATAGGGCCATAACTTTTGGTCCATGAGTCAGATTGAGATGAAATATATATCATTGGAATCATCTCAACAAGATGAATACAACGATGTTGTTCATTTGAAATTTTGGACATTTGAAAAAAAAAGGTCCAAAAATTTAAATCGCATTCCCATAATTGTACGTTGGGAGTTGGGTCAATGGAGTAACCACCTCATTTTAAATTTGGTTGGGTTTTGGGGTTATGAGTGGTGTGTTTACACCCATTTTCTTTGGAGATACTTCAGAAGATGCAAAAAATCATTCAATTAATTTTGACGGTGCTTGTGATATTTATAATGTGGATGAGGATGATGTCACTTGTCAATTGTTCATCCAAAATCTACAAGGAAGTTCTCGTGAATAGCTTAATTCATTATTTCCTAAAACCATCATTATTTTTTATGTATTATAAGATTTACTTGTTAAGAAATATTTTTCAATAAAATATGCATATTCTCTTTTCTTGAATTTGATTGAAATATGGATAGATCACAAAGAGAGAGAAAATTTTCATATTTATGGAAGTCCATGAGATTCCTCAACAAATGTTTCAAAATGATTTCATCATTTTTATCCCTTATGAAAATTATTTTCCTACTAATCTAATATTTTTATTGTGGCAAGAGAATAAGTGTGATTGGAAAAAGTTCATGTGAAGAACACAAGCCATGGAAGAAAATATTCATGAAAGCAATATTGATATCTTAAACTTTCCAATACAATTCAAAAAACATGGAGGAAAGGATATAGAAGAGAAATAATGAAAAATGTTAAAATTTCTCTACATCATATCATGTTCTTGAAGCTAAAAGTGAGAACCCTAATTATGTCTCACATCAAGAAGAGCACCATTCTCCGCATGCTTCATGGGAAAAAAAAATGATCTCTCATATGTTCAAATTGAGGGTAATGTTGACAATGATTTTAAGGATTAGATTTGATGAACCTTGATGAATTATAGAAACAACTATAAATACAGAGATGCAGTAGAAATAACACTTCCTTTGATTAATATCAAATAATGAAATATGCTTACAAACAATATGGAAACGAGACTAGCTCAGCAATGGTAGCTTATCTCTTAGAAGAGATGTGGTGTCTACATGCCTCTGAACTATGTTACAATGAGGCTCAAGGGTCTTTTTATTATTGAACAATAAGAGAAAACCCTAAAAACCAAAACCCTAACCCAAGGAAATGTAACACAAAGAGTTTATGGGCCCCGTTCGAGTTAGTTGGGCAACCAACTTCCCGGGGTTGTGACTTGGTCATATTATCTCTGTTTGACACGCATGATACCCCATTCGAAAGATCTCTCTGAGGACTACGATGGAAAATATGATGTAACAGAAGTCGTTAGTGGTAGATTGCCAAAAAAACATCGTTTAGTGCCTCAAAATAGCTTTAGAATTTTAGGACCCAAAAAAATTGCTAAAATAGTAAAATGTGCTACAATTAAGCAAATTGAAAAACTGAAAGAGATAGTTGTGGGGGTCCAAGTGGGATAGGCGGGTGGCCACCAAAATCCACCTGGATCATTCCTCCCCATTTAGGAAGTAGTGGTCCCCATTGCGTTGAGTGCCTCCATGAGATGGGTAAACTTTTGTTGAACTTGGTCATTGGTGAGTTGTTCTGCAATCTCTTATGTGTCCAGTAATTGTGGGAAGCATGGTCGAGGGTGATCCACATTGAACACTTGGTGCAAGCCCAGGAATGGGGGAATTTTGTGCTCCAAAGCATTATTTCCCACAGCCTTGGTAATGGTATAAGGACAATATCGGAGTGGTCTGAACTTCCAATGAACTCTTGTAAGGCATTCTTTCTGTGGATGCAACCAGACTTTGTCACCCACCTGAAACTTGTGTGGCACTTGACATTGATCATGTCACTACTTGTACTTGGCATTTTCTAGAATGGAGCGGCGATATATCAGCCCGTTGGGTAGAGGTGCTCCGAGAGTCAGATCGAACGAATGCTTGATTGAATAGTGTAATGGTACCCCTGTTGGTGAGGAGAAGACGTCCCTGTATCCTTTCATGATTATATCCACCTGCTTCTACTGCATGGAGGAACCCTTCCTAGAGGCCATGGATGTGGCGATGATCTTCCCCTTAATTTGAGAGCGAACCATAAAGAAAATAAATTTCCTAGTCTGGCAGATGATCTTACTGCCTTTCTTAGCAGAGATCAAAGAAGTGTTGGTAGGTGGGGCTACCTATGGTATCCTGTATAATGTATTACTCAAAGAAATAATAACATCACGAGGCCTTGACTCATACATAGCATGTCACTTCCACAAGTATTCTTGGCCTAATAATACATCACAAACATCCATAGGTGCAACATCACACAATACCTCATATGTGAAGGGCTTGATGCTGTAGGGAAGGCGGCACTACTGGCGGACTCGGAGATCTCGTCCTTGGTGAAACCACCAAATGTTGTACAGTTGTGGGTGTGGTATGGTCGGTAGTCCCATCCGCTTCATGACCTCTGCTGAAATGAGGTTCTTTTGGCTTCCACTGTCAACAATGCATTGCAGTGACGAACCCTTCACCCACATCTGTGAGTGGAAAAGATGATCCCCCTCCTCTGGATCTTCTGGCTCATTCTTCCGGATCTTGGTGGTGGCAACAGTGGCACTGGGCTCCACATCAATAATTTGCTTCCCTTTGCCATTCCTCTTTTCGGGTTCTAACTCAAGGTCGAAACATGCATCTGATTCTGAAGCCTTCAACTCGGCCACCAGCGACTGCTTGGCCCGACACCCACTTGTGATGTGAATGGGGATCTTATGGAACTCACATCACTTTCTTGTGTCCTTCTTTGACTTCATGGTGTTGTTCTTTTCCTGCGGCTTCGATGGGATCTCTTGGGTCACCCCGCCTTGGCTTCTCCCTTTGTTCTTTGCATTCGCAAATCCAAAGTATCACTTCTTTTATTTAAACTTTTGCTTGATCTTGAAAGCGTATCGGTATGTCTTGTCGAGCAAGGAGATGTCTAGGAACTCCATCTCGTCCTGGATGTACCTATGTAGGAAGCCGAAGTATTTGAGTACCAATTTTTTCTCAGAATCCTTGATACACAACTTCGTTAAAGGGTATGAAAAACATTGGTAAACTCCAACACATCTTAGTCCCTTCCTTGCCGCAGCGTGGTCTATTAGAAAAATTATATATTACGGAGCAATGGAACACATAAAATATTGCAGAAATATAAACACAGAAAATGCACAAAACAAGAGAGACACAGATATACGTGGTTCACTTAGTTTGGGCTACGTCCACCCCGAACAACCAGTCCTTCCTTTCTATTATCCAACAAAATGAAGAGACAACCTACAACAGATCCGCTATAATATCCTCTATTTTCTCTCACAATCTCACCTCTCTGCTTCTCGCTCGGAGAATACACATCTATTACACAACCTCAAATACAATGCCCTCATACAAAGAGAGGGGTTGCCTTCTAGGGCCAAAAACCCTAAACTAAACATAAGTTCTATAGTCAGATCATCCGCCTAATGAACGACCTAGATTGACTAGAAATTACTATACTTTTACAAGGCAATTTTACATATGTTTTTAGTTTCAGGGGCGCTGCCCCCGAAACCCCCGCCGAGGGACCGCTGGCTCCCCCAGACCCCCCAGCCGAGGGGATCGGCCCCCCCGAACCCCCATGGGGGGACAAGTCCCCCCACACCCCCCGCATGGAGGGGTGTACAAACTTCCTGAGGTATACATCCAGCTGAAACAAAGACCTCTAAACAATCATGTTCCATACTCAACAATCTCCCACTTGGAGAATGATTGTAGCAACTCCACCGCTGCTTCATTTGCTAGAAAATGACTCCTCTTTGGACCTAGTTGTTTCTCATCTTCATCTTCATCCTTGAAGATGAATTGAAACTGAGCATATTCTCAGTTTCTCCCTGGTTACAACTTTTGTTAGCATATCTGCAAGATTCTAGCTAGTGTGTATCTTTTCCAGCTTCAACTCTCCATCTTCCAACACTTATCATATGAAATGGTACTTGAGCTGTATGTGTTTAGTCCTAGAATGAAATGCTGAGTTCTTTGCAAGATGAATGGCACTTTGGCTATCACTGTATAACGTGCCCATATCATGCTCCTTACCCAATTCACCCATAAACCTTTGTAACCAAATCATTTCTTTACTAGCCTCTGTAGCAGCAACATACTCTGCTTCTGTTGTTGAAAGTGCAACAACACTTTGGATTTTTGAAACTCAACTAACAATTGTTCCACCAACAGTAAATACTTATCCTGTAGTGCTCCTCATGTTATCTCTACCACCTGCCATATCTACATCAACATATCCCTGTAGAGAAATGTTTGAACCACCAAAGAATAATGCTTGATTTGTGGTACCTTTCAAATATCTAAGAATCCATTTCACTGTCATCCAATGTTCCTTCCCTGGATTGTTCATGTACCTACTTACAACTCCCACTGCATGTGCAATATCAGGCCTAGTGCAGACCATTGCATACATTAAGCTTCCAACTGCTGATGCATATGGAACTTTAGACATATAATCCATGTCTTCTTAGGTCTTTGGGCACATTTCCTTACTAAGTTTGAAATGGCTAGCAAAAGGTGTACCAACTGGTTTTGCATTGTGCATATTAAATCTTTTCAACACCTTTTGCATGTACTCATTCTGAGACAATGTTAATTTACAATTTTTCCTGTCTCTAGTTATTTTCATACTAAGGATTTGTTTTGCATCTCCCAAATCCTTCATTGCAAATGAATTTGCCAATTTTCTTTTGAGCACATTTATTTCCTGCATGTTAGACCCTACAACAAGCATGTCATCTACATACAATAACAATATAATATAGCTGCCATCATTTTTCTTTTTCAGATAAACACAATGATCAAAGTGACATCTAGTATAACCTTGTTCAAACATTAACTTGTCAAATTTTAGATACCACTGCCTTGGAACCTGTTTTAAGCCATACAAGCTCTTCTTCAACCTGCACACTAGTTTCTCCTTCCCTTTCACTTCATAACCTTGTGGCTGCTGCATATATATCTCTTCCTCCAAATACCCATGGAGAAAGGTTGTCTTTACATCTAACTACTCAAGATGCAAATCTTCAACTACTACTAGACTTAAAATAGTTATGATTGAAGTCATTTTAACAACAAGAGAAAATTATTTCAATCAAAATCAATACCATTCTCTATGCAACCTTCACAACAGTCTAGCTTTGACCTCTACCTTTCCTCCATCTTCTTCCTTCAACCTAAAACCCATTTTATTCTTCAATGTAAGTTTTTACTGCAAGCAACCTTACTAAGTCCCCAAGTCTGGGTTATGCATTAAGGAGTCCATCTCTTCTTCGCATGGCTACCTCCACTTATTCCTGCTTTCAACCTGCATTCTTCCTTCATAAATTTGGGTTCACCAGAATCAGTCAACAATAAATAATATAATGAAGGAGAGTATCATTCAGGGGGTCTACTTATCTTGGTAGATCTTCTAACACAACTTTCAAGTGTTTGGGGTGCATGTTGTTGTTGTGGTGGTTGTTGTTGTTGTGGTTGTTGATTATTATTATTTTCAGGCACCTTTACTTTTCCAGTGATTTCATCAAGAACTGTGTATTCCTTGTTTTCTTTTTCCTTTTTTTCCTTGCAACTGATTCTTATAAAAGACCTTTTCATTGAATAGTACATCTTTTCTCCTAATTATTTTGTGATTTTCGTAATCATATAAGCGATAACCAAAATCATTAACACCATATCCAATAAAGGTACATTTAATGAATTTAGACTTCTGTGATCCATAACATTTGTTTAGAGAATTTTCGGCAAAATCACATAATTAATCATTTGTCGACGCGTTTCGAACCAACTAGTGTGGTTCATCGTCAGGACAAGTTGAAGATACAGATCCAGTTCAACGTGTTAAATAGTCTAAGCAGAGACTCAAACGGCTAAAAACTCTAACGGCTACTTTTCCACTCCAGGACCCCAGTCAAACTTCCTTTAACTGATTAATATTAAATTACTATTATAATTATGGAGCTAGGTTAACCAGGTGAAAAATAAAACATATCCAAGATTAATTTATTAAAAATAATTCATTTATTTATTTATATTATTAATCATTATATATATATATATATATATATATATATATACTATATATATATATTATTTAAATAAATAGTCATTATATATATAAATATATATACAAATTCTAA